>OZ023210.1:10647001-10865432 GCA_963995525.1 Escarpia spicata
GAGAGAGAGAGAGAGAGAGAGAGAGAGAGAGAGAGAGAGAGAGAGAGAGAGAGAGAGAGAGAGAGAGAGAGAGAGAGAGAGAGAGCTGAGCCGCAACATCAGCTTCTCCGCTGTCTCGGCTCAACTCGTGACACCCGAAGAAGGAGGTATTGTTGAAATGTTGTATATATATATATATTGGATATATAGCATAAAAACATTTATAACATGCATAATATGTATGCGATATGTACATACTTAACCAAAACTGGCTACCATATCCTTAATTCCAAATATGTAATGTTTCTTCATGCAGTTTTATTGCAATGCAACTGGGAGGAGGAAACCGAACTATTATCGACCCACATTACTACGGGGCAATCTCAATGCTTCACTGGGACCAAGCCAATTCAGGTATTCGGACGTATATAAATGCACGCACGCACGCACGCACGCACGCACGCACGCACGCACGCACGCACGCACGCACGCACGCACGCACACACACACACACACACACACACACATATGCTTGCGTTTTACGGCCGATGTATTGTAGATATATATGAACAGGACATGACAGGGAACACATTGTAATGCTACAGTAAATGCAATTTCAGCAATACAGGAAGTGCACGTTCAGGAACGAGTCAACACCTCGCTAAAGAAAATCTCTGAAGCGTGGTCGAAGACCGTAATACTCATTATGCCTAGAGAACAACTTATAGCCGGCCACTTACAGCTAAACCTGTGTTTTGACTACATATGGGATAGGATCTGTCAGTTGTACGTTAAGTGTTATAAAATGGTTGGACCCTGAACGTTGGAACTTGTAGCAAAAACTGTGATCTGATGTGCATGTTGGAGACGTCGACAACCCTGCCCACCTACTTGTTCTTACACTGCTGTTATGTTTCGTTGTAGACAAACTGGTTGTTGAGGCGGCCGGACTCGTGTTGGATCCGCCAGTGCCGTTATCAAAGGCGGTGCATTTGATCGATGCCAGCACGGACACCTGTCTCGCCCTCGCTCATATGGAAGTGTACACGTTCTCAACCACTGCCAGGCGCTGGGCTCCACCGCCGCGGGGTAAATGTTTCCAACGTGGACTCGTCATCCAGCGACGTGTGCGGGACGCAATCAAGGCGTCTTTCACCGTCTCGATCGCTGGTCGCCGCCTCGTCTGTTCCAACTCCCACGTCAAGGTGTCAATAAGACAAACCGCTTGGCCGGGATGCGAGACTGCAGGATTTTACCGCACCTGCAAACTGAGCGCAACCACGGGATCTGGGAACGATGGTCTGACCATGTGTGTCGCCAAGTGCACGTGCGACGGAGACGACTGCAAACACGTGACTATTCACATACCGAAAATGCAGGAAAATTGGGAACTGTGTGAAATCGGCATAGAGTAGGAATCTATGATTTGATGATGGAACGTGGAACACACTTATTGAGACACAATCACCTAGGTGGTAATAAGGGGCGAGGTGGATCCATGCAACAGAGGGTAGTCTGGGGACTTTTAATTCACCGTAATCATTCATCGGAAGACCGAAGAGGGGGTTATGTTGAAGAATTTTCATCGGAACTTTAGCACCACTCCGCCGTCGCACTGTCGGTTCCTGACATCGGAAGACGAGCGGAGATGTTGGTGAACAGTTTCCGCTGAGGCTTCACCACCGCTCCGCTGTCGAGCTGTCGGACCGGAAGACGGTGGGTGGGTCGGGGAGCTGTTGAAATCTAGATCGTCTGGGGGCCACGTAACGGGGACACATTCCGAAGGTTTAGGTAGGGCACGTGCCCTCAGGGCCTATTATACTATGGGTATATAAATTGAGATTACAATCACTATTTACTATTGTGGAGCGCATGCAGTGGTGCAGTGAAAGAGCTTATAATAATACGTTGTGTTATATATGTAGTCGTGTAATATTTATTGAGTATGATTTTGGTGTGCCAACCATGTGTTGCATTTCAGGTAATAGTTATGTAGCATTTACTGAAGGTGATGTTCGGCGTTATAATTTGTTCAGTAAATAACAGCGTGTCATATGTATGGTTATATATAGTTGTATTGCATTTGTAGATGTGCCTTTGATATCACATGTTATTACAACGCCTACAGTATACTAAATATGTATCTCTTTAGTATTGTTTGAGTGTCACGATATTGAATGTCTCCAAAGAGTTGGTGTTGTTCTCCTCGTGAGTCCTTGTCGTCAGTGGTGAGGCTGGCCTCGTTTCCGTTCATCGATTTCAGTTATCGTTTTTCTTCTTCTTTTCCCTCATTGATCTTGCATCAATTGTCTCCATTCCCTCTATATTTTTGTCCAAAGAGCATTGTGAGTTTTATAGGTAGTTCTGCGATATTAAGTAGTACCGCTTTGATGAAACTTTTTATTCATTAGGTTGCACTTTGTAATATGTAAGTAGTTATTTTGTAATTATTTGATGTGGTATGATATTTTATTTAATACGTCATAATGTGTTAAAGTAGTATTTATTGAGTGAACCTTTCGGCGTGATATTTCATTTCATAGGTTATATTGTCTAATATGTGTAGATGTAAATAATTTCGACGTTATAGTTTCTTTTGCATATTAGATGCATTGTCTACACAGAGCTTTCTTGAAACACAGCATGGATGTTTTATTTATTCACGTGTGTGAAATAATAACGCATTTTTTATTTACAATAAACTATGTTAGCATTGTTGCAGAAAGAGAATTTGTTTCGTGCGATATGTTAGTGTGTATCTAATTAAAGAGTTTTGAACTGAACTGTTCGCTGCGGTGTGACTACTTTCTCACACATTTGTCATCTTTGTCACAAACGAACTGCAACTTTACGAGTGCGTAACACTCGTCCGTTAAAGAAAGACTAGCCGACTTGATCGTCATTTAACACGTACGTCCAAGACAAGGCCAACTGTTATATTTCGTTTGCTAAATATTGTAATAGGTATATAGAGAGATTGTGTAATTATTTTTAAATTACCGAAAGACAACATCGTGTTCCGCAATGCAGTAATATATCATATTCGAATGTGTCCAATTAGTTCCAAAAACGGTCCAACTATTTGTATACGTCATGATGCGGACACATTATACATACAAGACGCGCATCGAGAACAAGTGTTGAAGACATCGCTTATGTAGTCACTGTTGGTTTAACATATCATCAATGTCAAGTTCAAATAATAACTAAATTCATTCTATTAGCCACTGTTTACTCTCGCCACACCGGAAGACAGTCAATCATAGTACACATGAACGGAAGGAATGAACATTAACATTGCGCTATCACACAGACACAACCACTCACGTTGTACTACCATACAACCAGTCTACTTGTATATATCTTCACATTTAACAAGATTTAACAAGATTGCCACCCAGAGAAGTGACTCTTGATGGCAGATGGACAAGGAAGCCCTTTGACTTATCAAGAGTCCAACACTTTTATCTACTTGTATTCCGCCCTTCTGAGGTATGTGTCGATTTTATTTTTAAACATATTCACGCTACTAGCACCCGCACAATCAGCAGATAATCTGTTCCATTCATTTACAGTCCTTTGTGAAAATGAAAACTTTCTTATATCTAATCTACATTGCTCATTTACTAATGTAACTTCATGTCCTCTGGTCTTTATATCTTTCTTAACTGAGAAACATATTTGTATCAACATTTTCATAACCATTCAATATTTTAAACACTTCTATCTGATCTCTTAATCTCCTGGTCTCTAGTGTTGTTAAACCACATTCTTTTAGGCGTATTTCATAACTAAGATCCCTCAGTTTTTGTATCATTTTAGCCGCTCTCGTCTGTACTCTTTCTAGCATATCTATGTCCTTGCGATATGGCCTCCTCGCTTGTATATAATATTCTAAATGAGGCCTAACTATTGTTTTGTACAGCGGTATTATTACATCTTTTTCCTTATACGCTATATTTCGCCTAATTAATCCAAGGATTTGATTTCCCTTTGAAGCTGCAATTGCGCACTGCTCTGAAATCTTCATATCAGCACTAACGGTTAACCCTAAGTTCTTTTCTTTTACAGTAGTACCTAGTACAGTACCCCCCATTGTATAATCTACATTCGTTCCCATGTCCTGTGTGGAGGCATTTACAGTTCCTAAAATTGAACAACATTTGCCACTTTTCAGATCATTTGATCAACCTGTCAAGATCATCTTGTAAATGCTGCCTATCTCCATCACTTTTAATCCTTCTAAACACTTTTGTATCATCCGCAAATTTCAACACCTTGCTTGTATCATCGTCCAATTCGTTGATATATTACTAAGAATAATATAGCTCCCAGTACTGATCACTGTGGTACCCTACTCAAAACTGATTTCCAGTTTGAAGCCTCCCCATCAACTACTACCCGTTGTCTTTTATCAATCAGCCATTTTTCTGTCAAGTTTCCTGTGCAATGGGCCTTTAGTTTAAGCAGTAATATTTGATGTGGCACTTGTCGAAAGCTTTTTGAAAATCTTTCTTTATAACGTTTTGTACTTTTTTATTCTCTTCTATGCTTATGTTTGGACTTTGATAAACTACCCAACTGTTAACATTGAGTTTCCTGTAACTATGTTACATCAAACAGCTTCTTCGTAATCTGCTTCTCTTGATGTTAAATGAATAGACTTGCTTGGTGCATAACTTAGCGCATGTCCATGTTCTGTTGCGTAGAATAAGCCAATTGTAAGTATGCGTTTCGCCTTGTAACGTTGGGTATGTGTTTTGCGTGGTATTACAGGTCTCTCATAATATTCTTCGTGAAGGCATTTGTTAACATAGTTTAAGCACTAACGTATAATAGTATAATGAAACAATACTTTGTTTTGGAAGCTAAATAGTTAGCTGGTGATTTGTAAACCTGAATTAAGAAGGAGCAGGAGCACCCATGTGAAATCCTAAGATGGCGGCTGTCATTTTGGTCACGTGACCGGATGTAGTGCCTCCTGGCGGACTGTATTCGATGTAGTGCCTCCTGGTGGAGTGTATTGGCGATAGTGCCTCCTGTTGGAAGGTGGGACATGTGTATGAGGGGTAATTAAGGGTAATGAAGGAGTAATTAGGGGTAATGAAGGGGTAATTGACGTATCGTATGTGTGCTGGACGAGTGTTAAATGAATTCCTATGTCCTATCCAGTATAAGTAAGAATGAAAAAAACACCACATTTCAAAATAACAAAGTTTTTGAAACGTGTATGAGGAGTAATTAAGGGTAATGAATGAGTAATCAGGGTTAATGTTAATTAGTGGTAAGAAAAGCTAATTAAGAGATAATTAGGGGCAATTAACAGTAATTCAGGGGAATAAGGATTAATTAAGGGGAATTAAGGGAAATTAAGGGTAACTAAGTGGTAATTAAGTGACAATTAGGGGTAACTATGGAGTAACTATGGGTAAGTAAGGGGCAATTAGGGATATTTCAGGGTATTTAAGGGTAATTAAGGGCTAATTAGTGGTATTTATGGGTAACTAGGGGCGATTAAGGGTAATTATGGGTAAATATGGATA
Organism: Escarpia spicata; assembly: GCA_963995525.1. Taxonomy (NCBI): domain Eukaryota; kingdom Metazoa; phylum Annelida; class Polychaeta; order Sabellida; family Siboglinidae; genus Escarpia; species Escarpia spicata. Next base: position 10,652,524 of record OZ023210.1, read on the forward strand.
ATTAGGTAACATTAGGGGTAACTAAGGGTGTAATTTGATTAAAGGTAGTTAAGGGTATTGAATATTATTTCAGGGTAAATAAGGGGTTATTGTGGATAATTAGGGGCAATTTAGGGCAAATTATGGTAAATTAAAGGGTAACTGTGGGTATTTAAGGGTAATTATACGTAATTAAGGGTAATTAAAAGGTAAGTATGGGTAATTAAGGGTAACTAAAGAAATATGATGATGGGTAATTATGGACAACTAATGGGTAATTAGGGTTAACCCTATTTTTGAGCGCCCCTCATTCTTGATCCATTTCAGCAGTGAATATGTGCGTTCCCTACAGCAGCTACACACCGTCAGTCAGAGGTAAAGTCGTAGTGTTGTCTCAACTTTCGGAAATGTTGACGCCAGATCCTGCTTTACGAGCAGGCGAAACACACTGAGTTCTTTGGCGTCTTTCTTGTTGGAGTCACACGCTTGATTCATGATGTCCCATGTTAAAATGTAAGAAACTAGTTCCGGTTTCTCCAACGACGACACCGTCCCGCGCCAAAGCGCCACTACGCGCCCTCCGTTTCGGTAGCGTCATTGTAGCGTTTACACATTTTCGGGACACTACCAACCCTACTTCCGTTTACAGAATAGGACTACGATATTTTTATCAATGCTACTTCAGTTTACTGTACAGCAACACGGTGTATTTTTAAGCCTACTTCTGGTGATCGTACAGGTTCACTATGTCTCTATCAACCCTACTCTCGTTTACCGGACAGGTACATGATTTCTATTAAGCCTACTTCTGCTTACCTTACACATTCACCGAATAACAAAAGGTCTCCCTATCTTTTAGCAAGTATCAAACCTATAGTATTTACAAAATACAGTTGCATTTACCTCAGTTGCTTGCCTGGTTGATGAAATAATGCTGGTCAACAATGAATGCATAGGACCAAACTGGTTTGAAACGGTATCGCTGTGCAAGTCTGAACTTGTATAGAACCTACAATGTAACGATAATGTATTATAGCAGGAATTCGGAACTTGCGCGTGAGCATATAATATCATTCAATAATGTCATTAAATAAGTAAGCGTGGTAAATAGGTCAAACTGTTAGTAATTCGGTTAACATGCATTTGGAACTTGCGCGCATGTGTGTAGTCTCATTAAATGACGTCGTTAAATAGGTACGCGTGGAAAATAGGTACAAACTGGTAGTTATTCGATCAAACTTCCAGACATTTTGAACTTCCGCACGTGAATATAGTCCTGATTTATGTAATAACATTGGTCAATAATGTCATTAAATAGGTATGCGTGGTAATTCGGTCAAACTTGTAGGTATTCGGAACTTGCGGGTGTGTATATGGTATCATTCAATGACGTCATTAAATAAGTACGCGTAGTAATATCCGGTCAAAGTAGCAGGCATTTGGAACATGCGCACTTGTGTATAGTCTCAATGACGTCATTAAATAAGTACGCTTGGTAATTCAGTGAAACTGGTAGTAATTCGGTTATTAGGCAATCGGAACTTCCGCACATATATATAATATCATTCGGTGACGTCACAAAAATAACACCGCGTTGTAATTCAATCAAACTGGTAGTAATTCGGTAAACATGCATTTGGAACTTGCGCGCATGTATATAGTCTCATTTAGTGAAGTCGTTAAACAAGTACGCATGGTGATTAGGTCCAACTGGAAGTAAAAGTAAAGTAAAACTAGCAGGTATTTGAGTTTGCGCATGTGTAGATAGTTTCAATGACGTAATTAAATAGGTATCCGTGGTAATTCGGTCAAAGTAGCAGGCATTTGAACTTGCGCATGTGTATATAGTTTCAATGACGTCATTAAATAAGTACGCGTGGTAATTCGGTCAAACTGGTATTAATTCTGTTATCAGGCATTCGGAACTTGCGCACGTGAATATAATTCCAGACACTTATTTAATAATAATAACTGGCTCGATGTGGCAGGTCACACACATTACCACTGTATGTTGGCACTTATTGTGTGAGACAACGTACTTGACAACGGACGGGACAACGCATGATACAAGGTATCATCATTGGCGTAATTAAATAAGTGTACGTGCTAAGTCGGTCAAACTAATATTGGTAATTCGGTCAAAGAAGCAGGCATTGGGAACTTACGCACGTGTATATCGTCTCAATGACGTCATTAAATAAATACGTGTGATAATTCGGTGAAACTGGTTGTAATGCGGTTAGCAGGTAATCGGAACTTGTGCATACGTACACAGTATCATTCGGTAACGTCATTAAATAACTACGCATGGTAGTTCGAAAAAAGTGGTTGTAATTCGGTAAACATGCATTTGGAACTTGCTCTCATGTATATAGTCTCAATTAAGTCGTTGAACAAGTACGCGTGGAGGTTACGTCCAACTAGCAGGCATTTGGAACTTGCGATCCATGTATACCGTCCTGATTTATGTAATAACATAGGTCAATGACGTCTCTAAGTGGGTACGCATTGTAAATCTGTAATTCGTTCAAACTAACAGATATTTGAACTTGCGCATGTATAGACAGTCACTATGACGTAATTGAATAGGTATCCGTGGTAGTTCGGTCAAAGTTGCAGGCATTTGAAATTTGCGCACCTGTGTATAGTCTCGATGACGTCATTAAATACGTACGCGTGGTAATTCTGTGAAACTTGTATTAATTCGGTTATCAGGCATTCGGAACTTGCGCACGTGTATGTAATTCCAGACACTTACTTAATAATAATAACTGGATCGATGTGGCAGGTCACAAACATTATGTATGTTGGCACTTATTGGGTGAGACAACGTACTTGACAACGGACGGGACAACGCATGACACAAGGTATCATCACTGGCGTAATTAAATAAGTGTACGTGCTAATTCGGTCAAACTAATATTGGTAATTCAGTCAAACTAACGGGCATTTGGAACTTGCGCATTAGTACATAGTCTCACTAATTTGGAATTTGCGCACGTATATATGATTTCATTAATGACGTCATTATATAAGTTCGCGTGGTAATTCGGTTAAAGTAGCAGGCATTGGGAACTTAGGCGCGTGCACATAGTCTCATCAACTAAGTCATTAAATAAGTACACGTGACATCACTGCCTCTCCGCCATACCCGAGGATGGGGATCTAGATGATAGTGATATATCACAATCACCACAGGCTAGGTCACCTACACCCCCCATTTCATCCGGCACACGCAACAACCTAGTCAATAAAACACGCCACATCAACACAACCCACAATGCTACCGAATGGAGTGTAGACAGACTCAAGAAGGGCATACTAGTGATCGGCGACTCAAGCGTAAACACAATAACCAAAGCTCCAGTGGCATGCGTCTGTATTGAGAGCTTCCCCATGGCGCAGATTAAACATATACATAATGTGTTCGCCAAATTAGGGACAATAAACACAGCACAGCCGAAGATTGTCATTTTGTCTGTCGGAATAAACGACAAACAGAACTATCCGGGAACCACAACAATTTCGAGTAGGCTATGACATCTTTCCAACGGGCACAAATAGCAGTACCGATGATTAATTGCCCCGTCCACCTTCAACAGCAGCATAAGAGCCACATCGACCAGCTCAACGTAAGTGTAGCAGGCTTGGTGAACATAATGGATCTGCCAGAGTTGGATAGTTGAAACTTCCACACAATGGAGGCGGATATACACTGGTCCTCTAAAACTACGGACGCCCTCATGGCACACTGGACTAGCCATTAAAACTGTTAGGTGCTCGGGGTAAAGAGGCCCGAGCTACAAACACGGAAAATACGGGGCAGGAAACGGTAATAGACGTCAGCCAAGTAATACTGAGTGAAACCCAGACTATTTAAGGTATTGAAATTGGGACTTAATTATATCCCTACACCATATATCGGTGAAGCTATCCAAGCCGCCGCCCACAAATTCACTAAGATAAATGACATGGCAACACGGCTATAGAGCAACTCACCAATAAATGAAAGTGGGAACCGCCAGTAACTTCGGCAGAGGTCCAACGATAGTTGTGCGATCTGGAGAAACGGATAATCAAAGCGGCGTTTCCCACACCATCCCACACAACTTATCCAATACAGAGATTGACTCGATCAAATCTCTCAAACACTACCCAGAGGTTATTATTAAACAGGCGGACAAAGGGTCCGCAACAGTAGTAATGTCCCGTGACCGTTATATTAGGGAAGCCGAAGGGCAACTATCTCACAGGCACCACTATATCCCCATAGAGGGAGCAATAGCGGCGGCCAAAATAAACCGGGTACTCGGCAGTTTACTCCAAAAGGGGTACATATCCGAGAAAAACATCAACTAGCTTAGCTCCCTGAGACTCACAGGAACAGGCAATTGCAAATGTTACCTAAAATCCACAAGAGACAGGATAAATGGACAGAGAAGAATAGATGTCCCAGGGGCGCTCTGTTTTCCCGCACTGTGGTTCGGAGTCATATCGTGTGTACGAATATATAGACGAATTTATATCCCCCCTCGCGACATCACATGGGTCTTATATCAAGGATACTGCAGATTTCCTGTACATAGTCGACAAAATAAGCATTTTTCAATGGACGTGGAGAGTCTCTACAGAAACATTGATAATATATCAGGCCTAATGGCGGTGAAGCAGGCCTTTGAACGCAATGAGCAAGCCAACCGCCCAGTCGCATAGATTTTTGAATTATTATCCATCTCACTCAATCACAATGTCTTCCAATTCCAAGGGAAATTCTATAAACATACTTGAGGTAGAGCAGTGGAACAATTGCCTTAGAAAAGTCCAGTATTAGGAGTTCAGTTTGGTGGCCGTTGTCTATGTTAGTAGCATGTTGCGTTGAAAACGTTAGTTCGTTGGCGGCGAGTAGGAAGAACATAAAAGTAGTTCCGGATTTCCCACGTTAAAAGATAGGAAAATAGTTCCGATTCCTCTGACGACGACTCCGACCTGCGCCAACGCGCCCCAAGGTGCCCTCGTTTTAGTAGCGTCATTGTAGCGTTTACACATTTTTGGGACATCTTTACCAACTCTACTTCCGTTTACCGTACAGGATCACGATGTCTTTATAAATCCTACTTCTGTTTATCGTACAGGTTCACGATGTCTTTTTAACCTTACTTCAGTTTACCGTACATCTTCACGATGTCTTTTCACGCCTACTTCTGTTTACCGTACAGGTCCATCATGTCTTTGGCAACCCTACTTCCGTTTAACGTACAGGTTCACGATGTCTTTTTAAACCTATTTCCACTTACCGTATACTTTCACTCAATAACAAAATCAGGTCTCCCTATCTTTCAACGTGTATCAATACTATAATCTTTACATACGACTGTTGCACTTACCTCAGTTGGTTGCCCGTTTGATGAAATAACGCTGGTAAACGATGAATCTATAGGACCAAACTGGTTTGAAACGGTATTTGCTAGGAAAGTCTTAACGTGTATAGGACCTGCAATGTAACGAGAATATATTATATTGTAATCACGACGTATAACTACGACGTAGTTAAACAAAGGCCAATCTAAAATAAGGTGTTACCATAAATAAGCTGTCATTAATGAATGATTATTAATTAAACGAGGTTGTCTCTACCAGACGTGTTGTATACGAAAGGTGACATATTTATTGCCCTAGGTTATGACGGACTCTATATATTTCTAAAACCTACGTATAGGTTACATTGATTATAAACTCGTAACTTCTCTGCTAATTCGGTCAAACTGGTGGCTATTTACATAGGTATGCGTGGTAATTAGGTCCAACTGGTAGTAATTCGGTCAAACTAGTAGACATTTCGAATTTGCCCTCGTGCATGTAGTCCTGATTTATTTAATACCTTAGGTCAATGACGTCATTAAGTAGGTAAACGTGGTAAATCGGTACGCATTGTGATTACGTCTAACATGTAGTACTTCGGTCAAATTAGCAGGTATTTGGAACTTGCGCGCGTGTATATAGTCTCATCAATGACGTCATTAAATAAGTATGCGGGGTAAATCGGTCAAACTGGTAATAATTCGGTCAAACTAGCATGCAAACTAGCAGGCATTCGGAAATTGCGCACGTGTATATAGTCCCAATTTATGTAATAACACAGGTCAAGGACGTCATTAAATAGGTACGCTTGGTAAATCGATACGCTTTGAAGTAATTTGGTCAAACTAGCAGTCATTCAGAACTAGCTCGTGTGTATGTTGTCTCACTAATGACGTTATTAAATAAATACGTGTGGTAAATCGGTACGAGTTGCAAAGCTTTTCTATCATAATATAGCGTTTAGTATAACAACACGTATTATTCTAGAAATATATACCAGTAATTTTGTGATTAAGGCGAGAATTCGGCGAAAAAATGGCTGGAAGTCCTATTTAATGTAACCTAAGGCCGTGTGGAAACATTTTACTATGCAAGTCTGAACTTATTCGCGACGTACAATATGACTGTAACTACACCTCGTCGCGTTTTCTTGGTGTGACGTAAATGCTATTAATAGTACCGCGTGTCTTGATACTTGTTCAACTAGAATACATTTAGTTTGGTGACGTGTTCGACGGTGATTGTTTGATAGGTACATAAACACGTGATTATCAGATATTTTATATAAGTCCGGTACTACCGTAATCTAGGTAGTCATTCGTACCATTACAGTGTCACGCCAACGTCGTGCTGAGGATACCCTACTACTGGCCTCTTGCAGCCCACATAGTATAAACAGAGTACTATGTTATACAGTAGCACCCTTGGGTAGATACTTTGTTTGCGTAACTTCAATACCACGGTAGTACTATGACTAACATCATGCTCAGAACACCCAACTACTACACTCCTGCGGCTTTCAACATAGCTGACGAAGACCACCCGTCTGTCAACCGACCAGTCCTACCGTCAAACCCCTACTCACCAGAACCGGAATCCCAACCTGAACCAGAGGTCGCTGTGAAACTGAAACGCATTGAATTTTCTGGTGCCGACTCTCACATGTCCTCTCTTAGCAGGTACTGACTATCGATGTCATGCCAATGTAGTGCATTACCGAGGTAACATCTTAGAACTTTAACTGTCCAACACGGCAGACTTATATAACTTTATTACTTTAATGCGTATGTGTCGTACATTCGTGTCAGTGTAACGCTCTTTTAGCTGATGAACGCGTGAACGTTGTACATTCTATGAAAATATTATAAATCTACCGCGCCTAAACGTTAAAATTTAGGAGGATGAGGAGGAGGATGAAGAGGAGGAGGACGAGGATGATGAGAATGGGGAGGAGGAGGAGGAGGAGGAGGACGAGGATGATGAGAATGGGGAGGAGGAGGATGGGGAGGAGGAGGAGGAGGAGGAGGAGGAGGAGGAGGAGGAGGAGGAGGAGGAGGGCGCATACTTGCAATTCAGTCAACAAACTATAACATATATAGGTATTGCTAGCTTATATTCATCTCGTTGATGGAACTTCTGTGTGTTTTTTTATCGTTTCAACACTATAGACTTGTACAACTTTCTTTCTTTAAAGCGTATGTGTCTTAAATTTGTGCCAGCATTTTTAGCGTATGAACACTTTGATTTATTACCGAGGTAATTTTGTAAAATTTTAGCTGACCAACACGCTAGACTTGTACAATTGTCTTACTTCAACGCGTGTGTGTCATAAATTCCTGCCAGTGTAGTACATTTTTAGCGTATGAACGCATGAAAGTTGTAAATTCTTGTCACTTTAGAACATTACCGAGGTAACTTCGTAAAAATTTAGCTGACCAACATTTTAGACTTGTATAACTATCTTACTTTTACACTTGAGAAATGTATACTCGTGCTTGGTACTTATACAGTTTATTAAAGTCGGTACTTAGACATTTTTTTCAAACTTGGTACTTTAAAAAATGTCTAAGTAGGTGCTTATAACTTTTTGAACTTGGTACTTAGAAAATTTTGAAAGTCGGTACTTAGAATAATATAGAAATAGCCAGGGCTAGGGTTAGGGTTAGGGTTAAGGTTAGGTGATTATGATGAGGGTTTACCATCCCCATTTATCCAGTTGTAGGTAATTTTGAACCGGGTTGACACTTCGCTCTAGCTACTGGTTGCGATATATGTTGTACATAGTCTCCCTGAATAAGTTTGCTACCGGGCCCTGGAGTAATAATTATCTAAGGGTTAGGACGTCGTTTATAATCATATGAATTCTAAACAAATTGCCTGTTTTTCCAATTCTGCCATGAAAATGTTTGCATAATTTGGTGCGTCTTATGAAAAAGCTCCGGTATTACGCAGTCAGTTGTTGAATCACCACCTCGATTTCAAACTGGCTTTCTGACAGAAAGCAGAAAGTAGTAGTAGATGGCGAGTCATCGGAAGAGATGATAATTTAGTATGTGATACCGCAGGGCACCGTACTGGGTGTAATGTCCTATTGTGATAATGCTGAGCAGTCACCGCAGTCGAACGTGAATAAAGACCCGCCGACCCTTCGCTGATCTACACGTGTTCGGAAATCACCAAACATTCTTGATTTGTAATCAGTTTTGTCTATGAACTGTAACATGTTATGCTACACTGACATGCGAACTGTTCTGTTATTATTACTGCGATTGGTCTATACCAAGTTCCACAATTATTATTGCAATGAACATTCAACACTAACTGTAATTAAGTAATTTTATATCTACAAGGAAGGAGATGTAATGTCCTATTGTGATATTGTAATTGTTATCTTTATTTGTATTTGTTTTACCGTTCTAACCCGGGAAGGGTCCCGCGACTGGGAGTCGAATGATAAGGATGGAGATGAGAGATCACGAATAAAAACCAGTTTGGTACACTGTAATATTTACCTTCCGTGCAATCTGTTGTAGCCTTGCGTTGTATAAGACATTATAATTCATTACACTGGGCCTACTTCTTTTTTAATGTAAGTCAATGACAATGGAGAGGGGGACACTTCTAACATCCGGCTTTTTGCCGACGACTGTATTTTATACATGAGCGTCAATGGCAATAATGACGCGGAAGGCCTCCAGTCCAACTGGTGAACTGGTCTGTAACTTGGCAGATGCATTTTGACATCAATAAATGCTCAGTTATGCATACCACTAAGAAAAGAAATGTCTACCAGTAACAGTATACCATCAATGGGGCCAGTCTGGGGCTGGTACACCACCACCCGTACCTAGGAGTGGAGTTATCTGACGATATTCACATCTCCCACATATCTGCCGAATCGAATCGTGTATTGGGTTTCATCAGGAGAAATATGTTTAAATGTTCAGAGAAAGTCAGCCGCCTAGTATTGTTTTATAATATTTTACACGGAGAAATAGCCCTTCCTTAGCCGAAACACCTTGTTCATTCAGTTAACAACGCGCATGGCCATAGTGAACGATTTATTCAGGTGCCGGCCAGGACTCAGGTTTACGCCAATAGCCTTTTAACAGAGCCGCGACGGTAGACACTTTTAGACTAGACTGGCCAGACAAATCTAAAGGTCCTGTAATGCCTTCGCACATGCCCCCAACTCCGCCCCCCCCGCCCCCTATTGACGTAATGACCTTCGGGTCTTTGCCAATTCATACTTAGACATAGATATACAGCACTCGTTAGATTTTGGAAATGTCACGAGCATCTAAACCAGTGCCGTCTGTGCAGTCGTCATCATGGTGCATCGTTGGTCTTCTCTTTCTCTGGAAATCGTCAACGTCAGTTAGCTCTTCAGTATGCCGCTCAAAAATATCAAACTGCGGTCGCAGTTTTGAAATTAAGTCTTGTGGTGACGACAGCAGAGCAACAGCTAGCATTGTTGACGTCCAACATTGGATTCTGAAGCATTTCGCTGGTGATATTTATTCGTTCCAAGATCCTAGGCCACAGTTCGGCAGAGCACACTATTCCCGTGGTTGGTGTGTATTAGTGCCATGCGCGGGCCGATCCTCGTCTAAATTTTGCGGGCCGGGCAGGGCCTGGGTATAATTTTTGCGGGCCGGGCCTGAGCTAAAAAATATTCTGGGGGCCGCGGGCTGAGTCTGTGACAAATATCTGCGCGCCGGGACCGGCCTGGGACATGATCTGGGTGTAATAAAAATATTACACATAATAATAAAACACGAATTCATATTTTCCCAAGTTAATTAATATTATTTAGTATTGCAAATAGTCTTTCCAAATTGACATTTTGCATGGAATTATAAATGACACGAGTACTTTATTTGTGCTTTGCAGGTTTTAAACACTATTTTAATACGGTGAATTATTTTAATAGAGGTAATGATCGAGATATTTTTATGTAAACTACGACCCATGAAATATACTCATAGTTTCATAACCATGTCTTTGTAATGTAATCCTTGAATCATCTACAGGCATTTTCAAAACATTGTGACTGGAGTATTTGGCATAGCTAATGCATGTTTTCTGGTAGTTTTGTAAGGTTAAATTTATCTAGCTAGTACTAGTAGCTAACTATCTTTTGATTCTTTGGTGATGTCTAGTATCTAGAATGTAACCTGTTTACTGACTTACTGACCCTGCTAAACCACTGACACTAGCCTTGGTTGTGTTATGCCCCTGGAGTACTGGCATGGCTGGAAGAAAGGGTGTTATGTGGCTTAATCAATGTTGTTGAGCTAAATTTCAAGCCTAGTGCAGGGCAATGAGGGCACCAGCAGGCTAGTACTATTGTCTGACATAGCACAATAAGCCACTGCCCTCGCAGAGGCTGCCACCTCCCTCTTTCTATAAAATGATAACAGTTGTTGTGTCGAACATTAGCATGTGGTCGCCTCATTTCGTCTTTCTGTAGACACCATGCTAGTTGGCTCTTTTCCTCCATCCACCTTTTCACTGCATAGCACATAGGCAACATTTGCATCACATGTTGGTGTGCTATGATATATATACAAACGGGTAATGCTGGGATGTGATGTGTTGTATTCATACCCTCTTCAGGTTGAAATACACCCTTGTTGGGTTTTCTCTGTGAATTTAAAACTCTAATTATGTACAAATTCCTATATTTTCATCCCATATGGGTTGTCTTCCACCCTTGTTTCCACGACTGAGTCATTGCTTATCCTTCTGAAGTTTCTTCCTACCTAGCTGCCATTGCCATGTTATATGTGGCATGTTAATTTGCTGTGTTGTAGTTGTTTAAGTGGAATTAACTTAGTTTAGATGGAGCTATTGTAAACGGTTGAAGTTATTGAATGGAATAATAGAATTTACACATCTTTACAACCACTGTAGCTCCCTAGTGCCTTGACCCATCTGTTGACAACTGGAATACTGCTTAAAGTTTTTGAGATTGACCAATCCTTTTGTTTTGATGCGCCTCTGAGCTTGGTTTCCAAGGATTTAGGCGCAATAGAAGTTATCTTATTATTATTATTATATATCAGAGTATTCCTGCTTGGCAAAGCCACCTTTACAGCCGTGATAATAATTGTGAATGATCTTATAAGAATCAAGGCAAAGTGCGCGCAACAAAGCTGCAGTATCAAATAATACGTACTTAATTAAGCTTGACAACTATTTCCAAAAACAGAACTATAAGAATTTTACAACATAATTAATTATTAATGTTGTGTTGTTTTAGCGTGGACAGGTCAGTGTGCGTGCGTGCGTACGTGCGTACGTGCGTGCGTGCGTGCGTGCGTGCATACGTGCCAGCGAGCGAGCGAGCGAACGTGCGGGCATGTGAGCGTGACTGTGTGTATGTGACTGGACCGTGTGTGCGTGTGTGCGCGCGTGTATGTGTGTGTGTGTGTGTGTGCGTGTGAGCGCGTGCATGCATTCGTGATTGTGTGTCAGTGTGAGTGCATGTGTGTTTACGCGCGAGTGCATGCGTAGCACTGCAACTCTTGTTGTTCTACACAATTTGTGTTTATGCATAGCTTAAAATAATAACCGTAACATACAGCTATGCTTAAACAGATGTGGCTCGCCTACATTGAGCAAGACCTTTGGGCAATGTAACCAATCCATCGGCGGAAGAACTCGACTATGAGTTGTTAAACTAACTTTTGCCATTCGTAACTGGACATCCTTGGTCACATTCATCTGGTAGCAGTGCAGTGGTGACAGAAAACACCCACGGTGTTATAAACAGCTACGACATTCTTCCAATGATAAACAAGGTCGCGAGGAACCAGGAGCAAGTTACGAGTTCTGGTGGAGACTCTCTCTCTGCATCATTTCCGCCTGCTTGCTGGCTGTATGTTTTTCTGCCTTAGTCTCTCATCTCTCTCTCTCTCTCTCCTCTCTCTCTCTCTCTCTCTCTCTCTCTCTCTCTCTCTCTCTCTCTCTCTCTCTTCTCTCTCTCTCTCTCTCTCTCTCTCTCTCTCTCTCTCTCTCTCTCTCTCTCTCTCTCTCTCTCTCTCTCTCTCTCTCTCTCTCTCTCTCTCTCTCTCTCTCTCTCTCTCTCTCTCTCTCTCTCTCTCTCTCTCCTCTCTCTCTCTCTCTCTCTCTCTCTCTCTCTCTCTCTCTCTCTCTCTCCTCTCTCTCTTCTCTCTCTCTCTCTCTCTCTCTCTCTCTCTCTCTCTCTCTCTCTCTCTCTCTCTCTCTCTCTCTCTCTCTCGCTCTCTCTCTCTCTCTCTCTCTTCTCTCTCTCTCTCTCTCTCTCTCTCTCTCATCTCCAGGTACGATTGCTATTTTGTGTGCTTTAATCTGAATTGTTCAGCAGCAGATTTCAATGAAACGAATAGCACTGGTGCGATGTATGCTTTTGGCGAAGTGAACTAACGTTTGATTTTTAGGGCGTCGTTGGAATTACGATAGGTAGACATTTGCGGTGGTACTTAATTAACGGTATCAATAGGATAGTGGAAGCAACAACGGCGGTGACCATACTTCAACCAAGACTTCGAAAGCAAAACGAAATACTGTTAATGGCTGTTAGTCAATACCAGTAAGTAGTCAATACAAGTAACCAATTTACATTAAAACGTACTAAAACAAACCACTATGCAAAATTGCGCTGCTTTTCGGTAGAGAAAATAGTTCCAGAAACACGAAAATAAAATTTCTAAAGCGACCTGATATGCCGGTTACTACCGGGATATCAGCATGTCAGCAACTGATTACTTCTGTATTTCGGTCTGGGAGTGAGGTCTTCTGACCCTGTCGGGGGCCAAGAACGAGTTTCAACCACTCTTTGTCGAGTCCGGACACGACGTTGCCTTCGCACAATCGGGGGCTATTGGAAAGTTTCACCGGCAAATGGTTGCCTCAGTTGAAGTCTCTTCTTCCTCCAGGAGCTCTTTCCTGGGCAGCGACAACCAAGCAAACTCATCGTCGACAAATGCCAATCAACTCTCTAGTCAGGTAGGTCGATTTAGGGAACCTGGCCGTCGTTCCGAATGTAATATACAAGTGTACTTTAAACATTAATGTTTCTGTGGCAGATATATTATATTTCAGGGGTGCCTCGGTGTGTTGGGGTGGAAATTGTGAGCGATCAGGTTTTAGGAGGTTTTCATGGAGTCAGTATATCATTTGATCGAACAGTGAACGCACTGGTAAGATTTCTGAAATTACAACAACGATTTTCATATGCATGCATACTCATATGGCGATACACAAACTTACCAGTGCTGCAAATACAATGTATGCGCATCACACTACATAATATAACACATTAAGATTATCACAATGTGCTTATGTTCATCGCGTCATAAATGTGTATTTATATTTTCAATATATTTTCAGGTTGCCATTTCAGAAAGGTTAGTGAATCAGGCTTACAAATTCTAATTTTTACAATGTTAGGGTACTGGAAACACGATATCATGAAATTGCAAAATAATATCATAGGCGCGGTAGGTGGGCTGAGCCGGAGCTTCAGCACCATTCCGTCTCCGCCGTTGCCGAATCATATTTTTCGGCGACCTTCAACATATTTTGAAGCTTACCACAAAACTCCAGTTGCACCCTCCTTGAAGTTCGCTAAAATTACCCACCGTCAGGCTCACCAAAAACCTCGACCTGTATTCATCATTTAGGATCGCCAATAAAACCACATCCAGGCTCTCCAAAAACCTCGATTTGCACGCCTCTTGAGGTTCGCCAAAAAGCACCTTCAGGTTCAATAAAAACTTCAAACTGCACCGATAAATGCACACCCCTTCACTTTATATTGGGGGGACTACACTATCTTCACCCCAACAAACCATTTTGTGCGTACGTGCTACCTACTTTTGTGTGTTGCCTAATATAGCAACCCATCATACGGGGTTCGGGAGGGGTTCGTCTTGTAGCGAGGTGGCGCAGTGTCTAGAGCACCGGACACTCAATCGAGAGAACATGAGATCTAATTCTGTGCTCCCCTGTCGAACTTTGTATAAATGAGTACCTGTTGGATATTTGTGTGTGAATAGTCTTCGCGCATTAACTGTCGCGTGGCTGAATTCTTTACCGACAAGACGAGATGGTGTTCGATTGAAGAGGTCTGCCAGGGATTAAAATATAAAGCGCTTTGAGCAGTCCTGAGGACATAGACGCGGGAAAAGGTGGGGGGGCAAAAGGGGTAGCTGCCCCCCGGAATTTATGTGGGGGGCAGACATATGGTTCATGATTTGTTAAATGTGAGCGTGAATGTTTGTTTTTCTGGCGAGAGTAAAAATGTAAATTTTATGAGGCGATTAATGTGTTTTTTTGTTGACTGAAAGGTGTGTGTAATTGGATGGTAGACATATTGTTTTGTGTCCCCCCAGTAATAGGAGGCGAGGTGGCGAAAAAAAATTGAAAGCACCACTCCCCCCTTCGGATGTCATCATTTCAGCGGAGATAGCGAAGAGAAGCTGGAGAAGGTAAATTTACAGCATCGGCGCGACACAAATAACATAATTTCTTTAACAGCACTGAACCCTCCCGTGTTTGTTCTGATGTCATGAGTTCACAGCCGAGAAGCTCACGTTACAGCAGGGGCGAAAAATGTCCAACAGAACTCCCCCCTTCCGTCTTCCGATGTCACAGCCGAGTCAACCAAGACACAAGTTGAGGGGGAAGATGTGAAGATATGCGGCGGTGAAAATTTGTTAGTGGTGCTGAAGCTCCGTTAGCCCCCCAGTTTGAATTACTTTCCCGTGTCAATGCCTGAGGACTGAATACATCGCTATGTAAGAACTTACCTTTACCATTGCCTTTTTAGAAGGGCAGGGGCATAAAAAGGGATTAAAAATGAACAAAAGAATTCCCGGTAAAAAAATTAGCCCGCTCTCCAAAGAATAACACTAAGTCTATATATTCGGCATCTTGTGAAATATTCATTCTTCGGTGAGTAAGGCGTACATTTCGATCGGGAATTCGTTTTACAGGGGATTCGAAAACAATTATGTTTATCTGACCCTCAAAATATATCACCTTTACGTTTACATATATAAATTATGTACACATTTCACTGTAGAGCTCACAGTAATAATTGATAGCCATGTAGTTGGAAAACGAAGTTGGGTGCGTGTGCAAGCGGGTCACATGTTAAAAACGATAGTTATTTAGAGTTATTTATTTATATATTTGCAATAGTTTCTGCTTTCCTAACGGACTCTTCTCATGCCTGAGAGAATTCAGTGATAATCGCCTCACGATATTGCTGCAATGTAAACAAGTAGATGATCAACATACTGTGATGGTAATAACCAGTTTTCGACGTTTACCTCAGAAAGGTGCTAGTCAACCGGACTGGCAACTTGAAAAACTTACTGGTCAGGCAGCAAAGCTGGTCCGCATTTTAGCAATGGCACAATGCGTGAACGCAAACGGCCTGCTAAACAATAGGCCTTAAAGAAAAATACGGGGGGGGGGGGGCAGTGCTTAGGTTCTTAGGTTCTTAGGTTTCGCTTCTCCACACAGCCCCTTCTGGGGATAACCTAGGAGATGTGCAGTGCGCATTGCAAAGGGTGCGTGAAACTGAATTTGACTAATAATATTAAAGGATAAATAAAACAAATATTTATGTAAAACAAGTGCAATAATTTGTGCAGATTAAAAACACAGTCTGTCTTATCTATAGTCTGGTAAGGTGGGCTGGAGCAACAAGGTGGATGGTACTCAGAGCTTGTTGGAATGGGTGTAGTGTGGGTAGGCTTATTGTTTCTGGGGGGAGTAGATTCCAAGCTCTTATAACTCTAGGATATAATGAGTATGCATATGTATTTATGCGTGCATGTATTTGTATGTATTTGTTTGGATTGCTGTTTTTAGTGTACAGGAGCATGGGACTATAAGATGTTGTGGTAGGTTAATGTTTCGTGTACGGGAGCATGGGACTATAAGATGTTGTGGTAGGGTAATGTTCAGGAGATGGTGTTTTATTTTGTAGAACAAGGTAAGTTGGTGTTGTAGTCGTCTTCTTTCTAGAGTCTGCCAACCAAGTTTATTTATGAGGCTGGTTACGCTTGTTGTGCGGCGGTGGTCATTTAAAGTAAATCTAGCTGCGCTTCTTTGGATTTTTTCAAGGGTATCAATGTTATTTTGTGTATATGGATTCCAGGCTACAGCTCCGTACTCTAGTTTTGGCCTTACAACATATTGTAGGCTGTTTCCTTAACTTTGCAAGGTGGAGAGAGCGTTTAAGGAGGCCAAGTGTTCTAGCGGATTGAGATGCAGTGGTGTTAACATGCTTTGTCCACGACAGTTTGGAATCTATTGTGATGCCAAGATAGGGGTGTGAATCGTCTTGGGAAACTGGTTGGTTGGTTTGAGATGGTGTAAGTGACGTGGCTTGGTTTGCGTTTATGGGTAATTCTGAGAAGTTTACACTTTGGGATATTGAAGTTCATTTGCCACTTGTCTGTCCAGCCGGCTAGTTTGTTTAGGTCTGTTTGAAGGATGTTATGGTCTGCAGGTGTTTGGATTTCTCTATATAGGATCGTATCATCGGCGAATAGTCTAATAGTTGAGTTGATTGAATTGGTGATGTCATTTACGTACAGTAGGAAAAGGACAGGGCCAAGGACTGAGCCTTGGGGTACGCCGGAGATGACATTTGCAGGAGCTGAGTGGGAACCATTTATTGATACAATCTAGGTGCGGTTTGATAGGAACGACTTTATCCATTGTAGTGTGTGACCTGTGATACGATAGTAGTTTAATTTAGTGAGAAGTCGTTTGTGGGGAACCTTGTCGAAAGCTTTGGAAAAATCGAGGAGGATGACGTATATTTGTTTCTGGTCGTTCATAGAGGAAGCCCAGTCAAGCTGAGTTTGGCAGGATAGTCCAGTTCGGAATCCATGCTGGTGATGGAGGAAAACGTTGATAGCACTGAGGTGTTTCCACATGTGGCTAAGAACGATATGCTCCATCACTTGGCACAGAATGCATGTCAGGGAAATTGGTTTATAATTGCAGGGTCACTTTTGCTGCCTTTCTTGTATACTGGGGTGACAAGAGCTGTGGTCCAGGATTGTGGGATTTTGCTGGAGGTGTCTGATTGCTGGAATATGTGTTGTATTATTGTAGATATTTCTCGGGCAGTCTCCTTTAATACTTTTGCTGGGATTTCATCTGGTCCTGATGCCTTGTTTGGTGTTAGAGCTTCAAGCTGTTTTATGATGCCATTTATTCCGATATTAAGTGTTTCGATTGAAGGGAATGGTGATGGGCCTTTAGTTGGGATAGGAAGTTGTTCTTTGGTGAAAACTGATTTGAAGTGGTCATTTAGTGTGTTTGCTTTGTCGTGATCAGTTGTTTGCATCTTACCATTTGCTTTTAGTGTTGAGATGCCAAGGTTTTCAGTTTTTGTTTGTTTGTTTGTTTAATGAAAGACCAGAATCGCTTAGGGTTTGTGGTGAGGCTTTCGCCTATGATGTTATTGATGTAGCTGTTGTAGGATTTGGTTATTTCTTTGTTGACTACTTTTCTTAGGTTCTTGAAGTGTTCCCAGTGTTTGTTTTTCTTTGTTTTCTTAGGATTAGCATGAGTTTTGTCCCGTTTTCTTTGTAGTTTGATTATGTTTTTTTGTGATCCAGGGTAAATGCGGTTTTGATTTTGTCATGCGGCTATGGGTAGATTGTTCTATCAGTTGAGTATAGTTTTGGTGAAAAAAGTTCCAATTTGTATAAATATCTAGATTATCAGGATTTCGGGCAAAGTACTTTTGAGCAAGAAGGGTACAGTTTGATCTGAGGGCTTCCCAATTTGTGTGGAGGTTTGGTTTTCTTCGTTGGGTTCATATTAATGTGAAAGAGAACAGCTTCGTGATCGCCCATGCCTGTCGTTGTGTTTACGCTGGATATAAGGGCGGGGTTTGATGTAAGTACAAGGTCTAGGATATTTCCAGAGTCTAGTCGGGTCGGTTCATTTACCATATTTGTTAAACCATATTCACTGACTATTTCAAGTAGTTTGTTGTGTTTTGTTGCTGTCTGTTGGTTTGTTGTACAGAGGTTTTCTCAGTTGATGTCTGGTAGGTTTAGGTCCCCGGCGATTATAACTGATGGAGGAAGTTCGCAGCCATGGTAGAGGATAGCCAGGGATTCATGTAGGGCTTCCATGGATGTTGTATGATCATTTAGGGGTCTGTAGTAGGATGCCAAATAGATGGCTTTGTTATGAAAGAAGTGTAGTTTAGTCCAGACTATTTCACATGTAGTATTCAGTTTTTCTTTGGGGTCTGCAATTATGTCATTTCTCAGTGCTATTAGAACACCACCTCCATGAGTGTTGCGGTCCTTTCTGATTGCTTCATAGTTTGTGGGGAGAAAAGAAAATGTGGGGATGCTTGAATGACGTTTGGTTTCCATTAGGAAGAGTATGTCAGGGTTTGTTGAATTTATTGTTGCCTGAAGTTAGGATACTTTGGCTGTGCTCTTGACACTGTTGCAATTGATCAGCATGGCTTTTAGTTTAGATTTTGTTTTAGCGTTTGCTCGGTCGGGGGTAGATGTATTTGCTGGATTAGGTACAAATGTAGGGTTTTTATCATCTATGCTATTTGTGAAGTTACTGCTGTCTGGAAGAGACTGCAGAACTGAGTATTGGTTTGATGTAGTTATGTTGCTTGAGAATAGTCATCTAGAATAATTTGGGAGCCCACAGCAAGAGCAAACCCATAAGGCACTGTTGTGCTGTAATTGTTCATATGTGGTGTCATTTATTTGGACACACGAGGTGTGGTACCAGCAGTCACATTCATCACATTGGATGGCATGGTGATGTTCGTGTACCTCATGACTGCAGCTGTTGAAAATATTCTTTTTTTGTCGCGCCGCTGCTGTCGATTTCCCTTCTCCACATTCCCTCTGCTGTCTCGGCTGAAATTATGACATCCGAAGACGGAAGGGGTGCTTTGGACAAGACGTTTGTTTCGCCGCCGCGCTGCCTATTACTGGGGGGAGGCACAAAACCATATGTCTGGCTTTCAGTTATTGCACACACCTTTCTCAGTCGATACAAATACACATTATTACATTTCCACCCGATATTGACGTTCGCCACAAAAAAACAAACATTCACGCTCACATTTCATGGGACATGGTTATGCCCCCCCCCCCGGAGAAATTCCAGAGGGAGCAGCTGTAGGTTTTTTGATGCAAACAGCCACTTCTGGTGGCCAATTTTGACAATAAGCTGACGTATACTGCTGTAAAACGGTGTAATGTCCCCTGAACAATAGGCAGTCACACGGACCAGTAACCCAGAAAAGTTACTGACCCGATAGCAAAGTAGGTGGTCAATGACGACCCGCTATCGTTTAGTTCGGTAATAACCGAAGTTATTGATTTGTTGTCCACTGAGTGGGCTAGGCTTACATGCTTGCAATATATGAAAAACAGACTGCTGCCCTGATGTGAAACCCTCGCGCCGATGCCAACAGTATTGATACTGATGAGAATAACAGCATCGTTGTTCTGGAGAGTGAAAGGTAGTCTACATACCACTTGTTTATTGTCATTTCTATATTCCTACAAGGTGTTGGCGCGTTCCATGTTTATAGGAACAGTTTAACTAATACATGTAAAACGAGTGTTATCTAAAATTAGATCGGGTAATACCTGTCAATATTTCTTCCAGGGATTGACAGAACATATATCCCTTATTGTTAACATGTCATTGCCTTGCTAACAGCATTGCATTACTTATGGTAGTTGTATAAAGAAAACAACTAAACACAATATATTTATATATATATGTATATATATATATATAGCTCTACTCGAAAATAAGTTATCGGTTAAAACGTGTGCAATCGTAATTTAGCGCACCGTTAGTCGTCCGTAATGAAACAAATGGCCGTGGTGTTGTAAATATCAAAGCCTGCTTCTAGAGAACTCGACAAAATAATAAACGTCGGTTAAATATTAACAACGTCACACGAGTTGCTCAAAGCTTCCCTATTATCGTGGGACCGATCTTCCCTTACATGATTTTGTACAAAAGACCAACATATCTCTTGTGTGGGTTATGCAAGACCATAGGCATGTTTACTTTTTATATAATTATTTAAAAGTATCTTGTTCATTTCGTCTACAGTTTCCAGTACAGGTGGAAATAAAATATCCATGCAATTTGGTGATGTTATAAAATGCGGCTGAAGTTATTGAATGGAATCAGTGTATGTGCACAACCTGTTGTGTTTGGATGCTAAACACAGGCAGGGTTTGAACCTGCCACACACGACACTGGGACATCTTGGCTATAAACTGCACAAATCAACAACATGGTTAGACAAATAACTCACACAAAGTATTTGGGTCAGGCCACCAAAAACGTTCCCATTTCAAATGCACCACCTTCCTCTTGTTTCATGGTCATACTTTAATACATATTTATATATACTTTTAATTTCAGGCTAACTGTACTACGAATATCCTCAGAAACACGGACATATTTTTAATATTATTCTATTCTACGTCAGCTGGTTCCAAAGACATGGTTGATCAAACTGGAGCGCCCACCCAAATGTCACTTGTCTTTGGGGTTTTCACGTTTGGTATAATGTCACTAGAAGTCGTTTCAATTCAGAACCTCTCCGCCATTTGTCTTTCTGATTCAAAGATGAAATAAACAGCTGTCAAAAACCATAGTTTGAAATAAATGAAAATAAATTACGGCCTGAAAAATAGCACATTTTGTATGATGTCCGTAACGCGGTTTTCAGATAACCGGCAAGGTAACATACTCTACTAATAGCAGTCACTTATTACACTCTTAACATTTCACATAATCTCACTCACACTGCAAACAAATAATTGGTTATCTTTAAATGGATATCTTTATGTGGATGTTCAAACATCCTGTCCCTGTTTTAATGCAAATTTAGTAAAGACATCATGTTCAGATTTCCCTCAGCTCAGCTATACTAAACTCAAAATTGACTATACTACCTCTATAGATTAGTGTATCCCTAATGTCTCACATGCAATGTGGTTTGATGTTGATTCCATGTGTTTGTGTTTAGTTGTACTGTATATGCAAGCATTGCATTATGTCTGTCACATGCACAATTAACCGGGATATCCGTCACGAAAGTTGTTGTGATCACTTCCATGTGCATATTTACACAAGTCTTCATATTTATTGAGTGTATATTATCATTGCACGAGTTTTCCAGCATCATAAAGTATTGACCTGATCAGTTCAGCCCAATTGCTGCGTACATACAGGAAGTGTGAAGCAACATATTTTCCTTTCCTTATGGTATGATTAGCAAAATTATTGTGTAGATAAACTCGTATCAACCAATTACTATGATTCTAAGAATACTGTTTTATGTTTGATGTTTTTGTTATCAGTATTGGACTGCAAGATAAAAAACACTACTGGAAAAACTACATATTTCAATGAATACCATCGTCATAGAGATTCGGTATTCCAGCAACAAGAAGTAGTGATCCATTGTGGAATCGGAGACTATATGGCGGCACTGTATGAAGATGAACGGTACTTGGGGAAACGTGTCGGTCCAGAAAAGATATCGACGTAAATAGCTAGCATGGAGCATGCCAACGTAAATGATATAAAATGTTTCCAATATTCAGGTCGCAAACTAAAGTTTGACACATCCAAATGTTACCTATTATATTAATATAGTTAAGCTGATCAACGAATACACATCAATTCGTACTTGTCACTGGCTGCTTATTATGATGAAATAGCGTGGAAATGGCTTAACCAGTTATGTTCGTCAGCTTATTCGTTCATATTCTTTGTCCCAATGATGCTGCTATAAACGTTTTGATCATCTATTCTGTCTTCTCTTCTCAGTGCAGACACGATTAGCCAGATGCATAATTATTGTAACATCTGTCTGGGCATCCCAGTATCAGAACATATTGCGTACATTTATTTGTGTGTTCTACATGATGTCCGTCACGAAATATGGTACCATTATATTAGCGTTTTTCGAGGACAAACGGGTTACAATTGGTCAAATAGCGATATGAGTCAAATACCAACTTATTACCCAAGGTAATTGCATAGTAGATGTTTGTATTTAGTGCCGTGTGGATTATTTTTGTTGAGTTTGTCCAATACAAATTTTATTAATCATCATAAACAACATGTTTGTTTCAATGTAACCATAGTGCTGCAATGATATGTGATGCAATAGCATGTGTAATTGGTGCAGTTCTAGAGAAAAAATATTTAAATGTTGTTAGAAATAAAAACACCTGATACCGTACTTCATTGTGAACAATCCGCATTGTGTCCGTTACGTTTATATGGTCGATTTTGCAATTGTCATCAATATATCCAGCTAATTATAGATGACTATAATATACAAGATTTGAACTATCAACGATGTTGCGATACAGAGGGTGGCGAATGGAATTATCCGCAGAATGTGCAAAAAACATTACTAATGCAATTTAAAATATTCTGTTGGTGCAAAGTGCACTTAATTCCAGTACAAGCAACTGTTCCGTCAATATATGCTACACACCTTTAACGTTTCTTGTAAAATTGCCTGGTCAAGTAAACTTGTAGTATATATAATTATTGTAATACACTGTGGACTCTGTTTTATGGCATGGCTGACATACAACATATAATTTGGCAAATGATGCCCGTATCATGTAGACAAAAATCAAAATTGATACTTTTGTAAAAACACTGTATTAGTTGTGATTTGTATTGGTTATGCACTGAACTGCCATATTTGTCAGCTTTGTCAAGAACCTGAGGAAGTGAGGGTATTTGAACACATTTTAATTTGTTCACCAAAATTTGGATTGTGAACATTTTTCATGGCCTGGCCCATTTATATTCCAACACAGATTCTAAAGGAGTCAACTAGTCACACATGTATTTTCTATTGTTACGAATACATGTTTTTACATCATCTGACATAAATGTATGATACAATGCATAGACACAATATGAACAAACATATAAACCCACTTTTCTATGGACTAGGCTGCCAACTGGTGTTTGAACATTTCTCCCGTGGAATCACGCTCAGTCACAATGGTTGTCCAACAGGAACATAGGGACGAAGTAGCCACCGGATTAGTTATAATTTATTTAATATCTATGATGTGTAGCAAGCCCACAACTGTCACATATATTAATTAGATTAATCCCGCTTTCAAAGTTATTGAAGTCTTGTTGTGTACTAACATAGTAATTGCAGCATTCATAATGATAAATAAGACAAAACATAAATGGCACCAAACAAGACAAAATAGAGATCAGGAAGTGGGAAACACTGGAGCCATTCTGTATATAGTACAAAACTAACTGTACTAATTATAACCTCGGGACATCGCATCGGTGTCTTTCGGAGATTTGTCACAGCCTGATCCCTCACAGCTGACCAACTACGAGTTGGTAGAGACGCCTCAAAGGAGAATTATATCGGCACCTAAGCCCCGTCGTTCCAAACCGGTGTGGTCATCCATACTACGTAATGTATAATCCTAGTAATGTTGGCGCACATCAAGTCACATCCAGTATAGACAATTTACCTGCTTTTATACCCTGGCCGACACAGACAGGCGAAACTGTGGAGTGAACTTCGACTTTAATTAATCTTACACATTTTTATATCTAGTAAAGTATGGTATTAAAACATTGGCTATATGTTATGTCAAATGATAGATGAATTATAAATACTGCTTTCGTGGCTTGGCACCATTCCTCGAAAAAATAAACATAGAGAAACACCATGTGGTACATTAATAATATAAGCTCAATTGCATAACTTCTTGTTGGCATACGACCAGATCAGGATTGTTGGACGCATTTACGCGACGCGTAGAATGTTCACCGGTAACTAAAACAACGTGCTGATCTGATGCACCGAACCATGACAAGTCCGTGAGCGAAAAGTCAAATGCTGCACTCATCTAACAGAAGCATCAAAACTGAGCGCTCGTTGGCGTAGAGCTACACGGCATTTTTTCGGCGCATGACAATTTCAATCGCGGAAATAGTCCAGTAGAAATCAGCACATTGTTGACCAAATCCGGACAAATTGGTTAAAAAGCCAATTTTTGTTTTAGGATGACCAGTAGTGTTTCCTGAACTTCCAAAAAAATACCCAACCAAAATCAACCCTGGGAAACCTCCATTTTTTTCATGAACCATACACGTACCCTGTCAGTCGCTTTTTGCAACATTTTCTTTTTATTAGCTGTCCATACATGGATGCAAATGAGTTTTGGCGCACTGACTTCCACTGGCCAGCAAGTTAACGGTTAGGATACTTGTGTTGATTTGTATTTTATGTATCCATTAACTCGCTAATATAAGACATCAAGTGTTTGTTACAAGGTTAGATCTTACCATTGTGTGTCGATACATGCACATAATGTCATTAAAGTATGTTGACATTGAAAGAATGCCGCCGACAAGTCGAGCATGCTACTTCCATTCACTCAGAGTGTACCTACAGGTTTCTACTTGGGTTAATCTGAAGAAGGTATTGGACAGAAGGAAATATGGCTTCCACTGTTACACACACTCAGTAGTGCCCGTTCACAGACAAAGAACCAGTACCCGAACATCTTCTACAAGCGATCCGTTGCTCTGGCAAGCGCCAAGATAATGTGTGTGTGTGTGTGTGTGTGTGTGTGTGTGTGTGTGTGTGTGTGTGTGTGTGTGTGTGTGTGTGTGTGTGTGTGTGTGTGTGTGTCTTGCAAGTGCTCAAAGAAGGTGTGTGTGTGTGTGTGTGTGTGTGTGTGTGTGTGTGTGTGTGTGTGTGTGTGTGTGTGTGTGTGTGTGTGTGTGTGTGTGTGTGTGTGTGTGTGTGTGTGTGTGTGTGTGTGTGTGTGTGTCTTGCAAGTGCTCAAAGAAGGTGTGTGTGTGTGTGTGTGTGTGTGTGTGTGTGTGTGTGTGTGTGTGTGTGTGTGTGTGTGTGTGTGTGTGTGTGTGTGTGTGTGTGTGTGTGTGTGTGTGTGTGTGTGTGTGTGTGTGTGTGTGTGTCTTGCAAGTGCTCAAAGAAGGTCTTGCCTGTAGCGTCCACTGCAAATGTCAAGGACAGTGCGCAAACGGCCCAACTCTTGTACCGACAGTGACGAAGATGGCAATGCTGATGATGATGTTTAACAAATTATGTATTAGAATATTACAGGTAGAACATTTATGATTTCTCCTAGTTTATTTATGTTTGAATGCCATTCCATTCACTGTTTGGAGTATAAGTGACTTTCATGTGATCTTAATCAAGATGTTGATTAAATCCGAGAACGACGTTGGGACGGAGTGCTATATAAGAAATATATTACTAATTAATTAATTGATTAATTAAACTCCATCATTAATGTGTGGCTTAATAGACCAGTATACATATCATTACAAATGTATTAACCAATAAATGAAACAGTTAAAAATATGACGAACAAACACAAACAAATGGTTTACTTCAAAATTGGAACGAAACACCCCAAAACAAGGTTTGGGGTAAAAACAAAGTTCCCCAGGGTTGATTTTGGTTGGGTTTTTCTTAGAAGCTTAGAAACCCTACTGGTCACCTTAAAACAAATATTGGCCTTTTAACCAAAATGTCCGGGTCATCGTCAATTTCTACTGGACTAAAAAGCCATATATTTCCTGAATATAATGTCAACACTCACATGCTAATCATTACGTTAATAATTAATTCCACGTGACCTGTGTGTGTTCGTGTGTGTGTAAATGCTTCCCATAACAAAATTACGTTATTAATATAACACAGTGGTTGGCTCCATCCTTATAGTATGTTACGCTAAATTTTGATTTTGAGACCCCCACCCGTTTGTAATGCTTCATAACACTGACCTGCTTACCCCGTAAAAGGACATTCTTTTTGGAAAAAAGAACCTAGACTATCTATCATGGTACATAAAAACAAGAATAAAGAATAAAGTACAAGAACAAATGATAAATTACTAGAATAAAGTACATGTATAACTAACAATAAACAATAATACATCAATTGTTCATGTTTAGACCTACTTTTAATGGGTGTGATTACTGATAGGGGGAGGGGCGCGGGCGACAGCTTCGCAAGTGGTCGTGCCGGACTATCAAACTGAGCTAGATACCTTCTAAATCTACTTCGGTTTCTACAATTGGGCACTCTCGTTCACTCTACTTTGCCTGTTTGTTTCTTAAGAGACCACACATGTTGTATACTCTATAACACGGGGGTTTCATTACCTACTGTCATAACCGTTGATCATGAAGTGAGAGCTGTGAACAAATGATACAAGTTTCCATACAATGAAAATGTCCTTTCAATTTTTAAATGAACAACATATTGGATGTGTCCGAAAATGGCATGTTTTGTTAAAAAAGCTAATTATTCATAATGTTCTCAAAACCTGCACTTTTATTGGTAACAAAATACCTCAATGTAAAATAAATATGCATGATCCGAATTTAGTTCATCATCTTAATTGGCAACGGAAATAACTTCCCAGCTTCGCTAAATGTTCAGTTTAACCACATGTTCACCAACATAAATTATCACCCTAACTAGTCACTAAATTTAATTAACATCGCTGCACGACTCAATAAATCCAGATTCATGATTCATTTGTGGCTTCTAGTTCTAGGTTCAAATTATTGAATCCAGAAGTGCTTAGATCTATTCCGGAAACATCAGTAACCTGATATCTAGCGATCTGTTATAATTATGTAAGAAATATACATACATGTATAATTATGTTCTTCCACAATTAATTTAGCCCACCGTGTGTAGATGCGCGCGCATGCGCGTGAGAGAGAGGGGGATTAGAAAAGGAGTTTCACATTTGTGCGGATAAAATTATAAACCAAATTGTAGATACCGATAAGATGCAAGCGTTGCCTTTCTGCCAAGCACCCATTTTGCATCAGCAGGAACATCAGTAACTTCAAACAACTGCTGGAGCAGAACACGAATCAAAATTCCATCATGACACCCTACATGGAAGCCAAATGCCTCACACTACTCTACTCACGGAGCACAAGAAACCAGCTTCATTGTTAATAGAACACACATGAAAACAACCCAAATGTACACACTACCCTGAAACACATTCTGTTAGCAATGCCAACAGTAAATGTCAAAGGGTTTGAGTCAAGTCAAACACAATTGGTGGCAATGGTACTGTTCACCATCCACCACGGGTACACATTGTCCGAGACGCATCACATAGAATTAGTTTGAGTTATGTTTTATAAATGAACTGAACCGGGATAAAACACGTGATTGTGTATATGAATGAATTCTTCTTCAAGTTTAGACAAATACAGCATCTAATTTCTTTCCGTGACATTTAACATCATCGGGAGTTAAAATGAAATTTGTTTTCCGATTGATGTGCTCGGTACGATTTTGGTTTGCTGCAAGTTGGTCACAAGCACGCACACAGACGCACAGGCACCCGGGATATCCAAGTATAATCCAATAACTAGAACCGGGAAGAACGACGAGGTTGGTTCTCTTCGATACCAAATGGCGTTACATGTGCGCACGACACGTGAATCGTTTGCCCAGGTGTGTGATCGATTCTTCGTGAAAAGCTCGTCTGTTGCTTGTGTCTGTAAGCAGAACCTTTCTATTGGCGAGGGAGGGGCCACAGTCTGTGTAATTCATGGACATACATAAGTATTAGTAATGTTCCAATATCTACAATGTTGACTCTTTCGTGCAGAACGTGCATAGTTACATATATAATATACCAACTGAACCGATACCCTACTGGATACGCGATCAGTTCCCATATATAGGAGTTAGTTAACAAAACGGCAAGCTGATGCTGGTGTGGCAAACCCTACAGTGGCAGTGTCCACTGTTATTGTCATCCGCGAATGGTGTCAGGCAATTTTGCGAACGTGTTATTTCTTTCTTGCAGTGTTGCTTCTGTACAATTGCCTTGCGCTTGCCATCACGTAATGTCATCGGAAGATTGGAGTGTGTTTTGAGTGGAATGTAATGTCATCGGAAGGTTGGGATGCGTTGTGAGTGGAACTTAATGTCACCGGAAGGTCGGGGTGAGTTGATAGTGGAATGTAATGCCAATAGAAGGTTGGGGTGTTTTGTAAGTGGAACTTAGTGTCAATTGAAGTTTGGGTGTGTTGCGAGTGGAACGTAATGTCAATGGAAGGTCCGGGTGTGTCGTGAGTGGAACGTAATATCAATGGAAGGTTGGGATGTGTTGTGAGTGGAACGTAATATCATTGGAAGGTTAGGATGTGTCGTGAGTGGAACGTAATATCAATGGAAGGTTGGGATGTGTCGTGAGTGGAACGCAATGTCAATGGAAGGTTAGGATGTGTCGTGAGTGGAACGTAATGTCAATGGAAGGTTGGGAAGTGTTGTGAGTGGAACGAAATGTCATTGGAAGGTTAGGATATGTCGTAAGTGGAACGTAATATCAATGGAAGGTTGGGATGTGTTGTGAATGGAACGTAATGTAATTGGAAGGTAAGGATGGGTCGTGAGTGGAACGTAATATCAATGGAAGGTTGGGATGTGTTGTGAGTGGAACGTAATGTCATTGGAAGGTTTGGATATGTCGTGAGTGGAACGTAATATCAATGGAAGGTTGGGATGTGTTGTGAGTGGAACGTAATGTCATTGGAAGGTTTGGATATGTCGTGAGTGGAACGTAATATCAATGGAAGGTTGGGATGTGTTGTGAGTGGAACGTAATGTCATCTGAAGGTCGGGGTGTGTTGTGATTGGAACGTGATGTCAATTAAAGGTCGGTGTGTGTTGTGAGTGGAACGTAATGTCAATGGAAGGTCGGGATATGTTGTGAGTGGAACGTAATGCCAATGGAAGGTTTGGGTGTTGTGAGTGGAACATAATGTCAATTGAAGGCTGGGGTGTGTTTTGAATGGAAGGTCGAGATGTATTTTGAGTATAACGTAATGCCAATTAAAGGTGGGGTGTGTAGTAAGTGGAACGTAATGTCAATGGAAGTTTGGGGTGTGTTTTGAGTGGAATGTAATGTCATCGGAATGTTGGGGTGTGTTGTGAGTGGAATGTAATATCAATGGAAGGTTGGGATGTGTAGTGAATGGAACGTAATGCCATTGGAAGGTTAGGATGTGTCGTGAGTGGAACGTAATATCAATGGAAGGTTGGGATGTGTCGTGGGTGGAACGCAATGTCAAAGGAAGGTTAGGATGTGTCGTGAGTGGAACATAATGCCAATATAAGGTTGGGGTGTGTTGTGAGTGGAACGTAATGTCAGTGGACAGTTGGGATGTGTTATGAGTGGAACGTAATGTCAATGGAAAGTCGGGGTGTTTTGTGAGTGGAACGTAGTGT
Organism: Escarpia spicata; assembly: GCA_963995525.1. Taxonomy (NCBI): domain Eukaryota; kingdom Metazoa; phylum Annelida; class Polychaeta; order Sabellida; family Siboglinidae; genus Escarpia; species Escarpia spicata. The sequence goes on from OZ023210.1 coordinate 10,682,216, forward strand.
CAATGGAAGGTTGGATGTGTTGTGAGTGGAACGTAATGTGACTAGAAGGTCGGTGAGTGTTGTGAATGGAGTGTAATATCAAAGCAAGGTCGGGTTGTATAGAAAGTGGAATGTAATGTCAATGGAAGGTCTGGGTGTTTTGTGAGTGGAAAATATTGTAAATGGAAGGTCGGGGGGAGTTGTAAGTGGAAAGTAATGTCAAAGGAAGGTTGGTGTGTGTTGTGAGTGGAACATAGTGTCAATGGAAGGTCGGGATGTGTTGTGAGAGGAACGTAACGTCAAAGGAAGGTTATGATGTGTTGTGACTTGAACGTAAATTCAATGGAGGTCGGGGTGTGTTGTGAGTGGAATATAATATGTTAATGGAAGGTCGTGGTGTGTTGCGAGTGGAACGTAATCTGAATGGAGGTTTGTGGTGTAGCGTGAGTGGAACGTAATGTCATCGGAAGGTCGGGGTTTGCTGTGATTGGAACGTAATATCAATTGAAGGTTGGTGTGTGTTGTGTGTGAAACATAATGTCAATGGAAGGTCTGGGTGTTTTGTGAGTGGAAAGTATTGTCAATGAAAGGTCGGGAGGGAGTTGTAAGTGGAAAGTAATATCAATTGAAGGTCGGTGTGTGTTGTGTGTGAAACATAACGTAAATTGAAGGTTGGGGTGTGTTTTGAATGGAACGTAATTTTAATGGAAGGTCGGGATGTATTTTAGTAGAACATAATGCCAATTGAAGGTGGGGTGTGTAGTGAGTGGAACGTAATGTCAATGGAAGGTTGGGGAGTGTTTTGAGTATAATGTAACGTCAATGAAATGTTGGGATGTGTTGTGAGTGGATCGTAATGTCAATGGAAGGTTTGGATGTGTTGTGAGTGGAACGTAATGTCATCGGAATGTTGGGGTGTGTTGTGAGTGGAACATAATATCAATGGAAGGTCGGGATGTGTTGTGAGTGGAACGAAATGTCATTGGAAGGTTGGGATATGTTGTGAGTGGCACGTAACGTCAATGGAAGGATGGGATGTGTTGTGAGTGGAACGTAAATTCAATGGAGGTCGGGGTGTGTTGTGAGTGGAACATAATGTCAATGGAAGGTCGTGGTGTTTTGTGAGTGGAACTTTATGTCAATGGAAGGTTGGGTTGTGGTGTGAGTGGAACATAATGTCAACGGAAGGTCGGAAGTGTTGTGAGTGGAAAGTAATGTCAATGGAAGGTAGGGATGTGTAGTGATTGGAACGTAATGTCAATGGAAGGTCGGGATGTGGTGTGAGTGGAAAGTAATGTCAATTGAAGGTTGGGGTGTGTTGTGAGTGGAACATAATGCCAATGGAAGGTCGGGATGTGTTGTGAGTGGAACGAAATGTCAATGGAAGGATGGGATATATTGTGAGTGGAACGTAACGTCAATGGAAGGATGGGATGTGTTGAGAGTGGAACGTAAATTCAATGGAGGTCGGGGTGTGTTGTGAGTGGAACATAATGTCAATGGAAGGTCGTGGTGTTTTGTGAGTGGAACTTAATGTCAATGGAAGGTGGGTTGTGGTGTGAGTGGAACATAATGTCAACGGAAGGTCGGATGTGTTGTGAGTGGAAAGTAATGTCAATGGAAGGTAGGGATGTGTTGTGATTGGAACGTAATGTCAATGGAAGGTCGGGATGTGGTGTGAGTGGAAAGTAATGTCAATTGAAGGTTGGGGTGTGTTGTGATTGGAACGTAATGTCAATGGAAGGTCGGGATGTGTTGTGAGTGGAACGTAATGTCATCTGAAGGTCGGGGTGTGTTGTGATTGGAACGTGATGTCAATTAAAGGTCGGTGTGTGTTGTGAGTGGAACTTAATGTCAATGGACGGTCGGGATATGTAGTGAGTGGAATGTAATGTCAATAGAATGTTGGAGTGTGTTTTGAGTGGAAGATAGTTACTGTCTCAATTCAAAACAATGCTTTGACCACGGAACATATGCATATTGCATTTTAGAGCTAGCGTTGTCCACCCCATTGAAATGGTAAATAAGACTTTTTTCGTGCTGAACAATAAGTGTCATTGGTATGACAACTGTCGGCTTTCGCGTCTGTTAACCCCTGTTAACAGACTGTCGTCAGTTGAAGAGTGGCGTGTAGATCACCAGTTGTGTCAGTCATAATTTCAATTTGTTCGCAGGTATGTAGCCAGCAGATCATGTGTGGTGGAGATAAATCCAATGTGTCGGCGTGTTCTCTGTGTTGACTGTGTGACTTTTAATTTACCACAGACTTAGATTCTTTTCAGCCACTCACTCTCTGCTTGAATAGCTGTGGTCGGCTAACTTTCTCGAACGCAATGAATAGGGATGGTCTCCTCCTTGTCGCAGTGCTGTCACGTTCCGACGCCTACTTTTCACAACAGCCTCAACTTCTGTCGAAGATGATGCAGTTGCTGATGGCGCCGTCTTCTTTTTCTTACTTCAAATGGTTTGTGCCTTGCATTTTGCTCGTTTCTGCTTCAAATATCATCCACTGTATGCTGCGAAATTATGATAGCAGTCTTGTTGGCAGCCTTCAGCATACCACTGCGACTTGGGGGAGGTACACTTGTTGATGCAAGGATGTGACGCATCTTCGTGCTGGCAATGGTTGAGTCCTGTAGTCCGATTTGTCGTTGCAGCTTTCTGGCCACGACTACAAGTTTCGACTTCGTTATACAGTTTGTACATGCTGGACTGGAATTGGCAATTCACACAGTGCCGAGACTGTTGCCATACAATGCCTATTTTGCTGATGGCGCCGTCTTCTTTTTCTTACTTCAAATGGTTTATGCCTAGCATTTTGCTCGTTTCTGCTTCAAATCATCCACTGTATGCTGCGAAATTATGATAGCAGTCTTGTTGGCAGCCTTCTGCATACCACTGCGACTTGGGGGAGGTACACTTGTTGATGCAAGGATGTGACGCATCTTCGTGCTGGCAATGGTTGAGTCCTGTAGTCCGATTTGTCGTTGCAGCTTTCTGGCCACGACTACAAATTTCGACTTCGTTATGCAGTTTGTACATGCTGGACTGGAATTGGCAATTCACACAGTGCCGAGACTGCTGCCATACAATGCCTATTTTGTGTTCCCTCAGTACAAAGAAATGTGGTGTACATGTGTTGCTCTGCTCGGCGTGCAGCTGAATGCAGTCATTCCACACCATAGTATTCTTCTCCATATTCAACAGCCGCATTTCGGAAACTGCATGCGCATCTTCTCCTGTCTGTCTCCAGATAGGTGTCGGTGAGAACAGGACACCGGGCAGGTTGTGGACGAAGTAATATGCTACTAGTCTGGCACTGTTAAAGGTCCAGTCGGAGTGACTTGCACGACTCTTGAAAAGTCGTCCTGGTCCAACCGTGGCAACCGATTGCCAGCAGGTGTCTCAGGGAGTCATGCCTCCCTCGCATGGTTCGTGATATGGATGGGTCAATAAGATGATGTCGATAAGAACAGAATACAAAGCTTTTTATAACATTGATTTTGTCTTTATTACACAGGTATCAATTTAAATGTCATCTTCATCACAAGTCCGTCGAAGGCATTCGGCTCGGCTCTGTTGCGCTAGTATTCCCTGCAACTGCATTCTGAAACAGGATCACAACGTTTCCATAGATTAGAGGGAGTTATTAGCTCATTAAACATTAATAATCGCTCATCTCTGTTAGGGGCTGTTCAGAATTTCTGATTGGGGATGGGAGGAGTAATATTTGTTTACAAAGGGGGTATTAATTTTTTGGTAAATGTTCTGTGAGCAGTGATTTTGTTTAGCATCTTGTGCATCAAAAATAAAGTTTAAAACTAATATATAGCAATAAAAAAAGTGCAATTCACCATAGGAAGTGGTGGGACAAAATTCAAGGGATATTAACTTTTAACAAACATTCAACTTTTGATGGGCTCTCCGTATAAAATCTTTCACTCCATCCCCTAATCACAAATTCAAGAACAGCCCCTAATGCTGTAATATTTTCACAAATGTAATGCACCTGTCCAAGGAAGCAACACAAGCATAGGTGGGTTCTGATAAATCACACGTCGTAATTTTGGGGTTGAACTGGTGGTGCAAGCTGGTGGTATAGAATGTGTTAAATCTTAAAAATATACTCAACAATATCCCTGCAGCGTATCTAGAGACTACACAAAGATATTTGGTAATTGGCTCGGGGACAAACTTGGTATCCCGCTACTGAGTTAGTTTTCCATGCAACTAAGTCGTGCTGCAACAGGTTATATAGGGAAAATGTACAAGGCAATACATATACATATATATATATATAAATATATATATATGTTATATATATATATCACTGAATATCTTCTTTGTAAAGCGGTCCCTCTCCTGCATTAAGTGTTTTGTTATTAAAACATAAGTCCACAAAAATAAATATAATTCTCAAAGATGTACTGTGTGGAAGGTAGGAGACTGACTGTGTGTCCCCTGTAGATAGGCCAACCGTCTTGTAACGCTGAAGTACCTTTGCAGATAGGGTACAGCATTAGAGGGTCACTGTTGCAGATCTGGTGTTATTTTGAAATATTTAATTAATCGATACATTGATGCACCGCCATTATTGATTGATTGGGGTAGTTCAGCATTCAAAATGTGTACAAGGTACATGTACTGGTAACTGTCCGAGCTACACGTACATGTTTCCACTCGTTTAGAGGTTTAGCAAATCCATACAACTTTATAAATTGTAGGCCCTAATGCGTAAAAGTACTGACAGCCAATATGTAGTTTTATTATATGGTTTATTGTCTGAAAACGTTGTGTTAGATTTATTTGTATCTGCTCTGTTTCAAATAATGAGCGAATTAGTTTACTCTATTATAGCGCTGGACATTAATGATAACAGTTTCGTTATATATCTAGGAACATTATTTAACTAGTTAACATGTTTGTATAAAGGCTGTCGCAAATTAATATGCATTATCAACATTTATTCATATCGATTAGTTTGAACTTTTTATTAATTTTTTACTAATCTAACAATAATTCCAGGAATGCTAAGCTATTATGCTAACATACTTATTTCATGCTTATTGAGAGTAGAAACGTCCAAAAATAACAACGAATATGCAACTTTAAAGACCGATTTTATCCGATCACATCATGCAGTACCTCTGATATCTCGATAATGTAGTATTGCCTTTTTACACGTACCTCTACACGTTCGCAAGCTAAACCTCCATAATGCAATTAAAGAAAGTAACGAACAGTTAAATGTCAACATGGCGCTTCCCTTAAACTACGTTCTCCTTTAGTGACAGATAATGGTAACCTGTACCCCGAGTTGCATCATTTACAGAAGAAGAGAAACCCGGATTGAAATCTTTCAAACGTGGAAACTGGGAAACAGTCAAGAATGCTGCCAGACGTCGACTGATACTTCAGAACGATCAGTTTTCTAGAGCAAAGGAATAAATTAGCAGGAATACAGAAGAGGGTGACACCTGTTACCACACTAATTTTTCAGTCGGTTTAGCGCTGTTAAAAGACAGCCGACACCTTCCAGTGAACCACCAGCCAGCCAGTGCCTTTTCTTTCAGAAGAAGGGAAGGACAAAGTCCAAGAAGGATGAACGCCTGTATTAATGTCTTACTACATAGGGTGCAAGTCGATCATTCGTGCAGCAAAGGCAAAATGTGAAGGTAAGATCCTCGGACTAGGCAAAGACCTCGTACTAGGTACCATAACTCGTGTCGGCGCGATTACGTAAGGCAAGAAACGAAGGAGGAAGAACAAAAGACACGTCGAAATAAACACGATGAAGCCTTCCGAAAACGGTTGATATTCATTGAGAACGAAGTCATCCCAAAAAAATTCCCATGCTGGCGCCAGTAGTGTTGAGCTTGTACAAAGAACAGTTCCTTGCTGCCGGGGAACTCAAGACGATATCAATAAGCACTCTGTGCAAAGTCTCATGTTGAAAGTGAATGAACGTTTTGAAGATATCCTCGTCGACAAACAAGCGAACAAATCGGGAACATTCGTTTACCATCCGTCACTTACCCATAACGAGGTAATTGCTATGTTAAACGATTCTGATACCAAGACTGAAGCAATCAGGTGTGCAGCCATGCCTTTGCGCATATAAATTCTTGCAATGTCCCCATCAAAGACCCCGTCGCCCACTTCAGTTCACACTCTGAAGGAGATCGCTCCCCACTTTCCCAACTGGTGCTCCTGTTTTTCCGCACATCGGAGCTTGCTTGCAACATGAACCAGGCAGCACAAACCAGTCGTCGGAAATGTCCACCTTGATTTGGCCTAATTCCGAGCTCTAGGAACTGTCCTGGCTGATTCGGGGGTTGATTATCTCTTCACAGATGTTGGTGTCTTGGCTGACGGGTCGCTTGCAGGCTTCATGAAAGGGAAATTCTACAACGGATGTACCAGGATCCAACAACTTCTGTCTGCTGTCATGGAACAATAGAACGTGTCGTTGCTGCGAGATTGTCAGCTCACATGTCAGAGCACAATCTTTGTGAGCCCTATCAGTCAGCGTACAAGCAAGGGCCGTCTCAACGCTGTGATTCACAGCGTTGAGACGGCCCTTGTCTGTGTGCAGAATCACATCCTGCACGCAATGGACAATCAGAATGTTGTCATCATGGTTCTCCTTGATCTATCAGCAGCGTTTGACACCGTCGACCATGAAGTGATGTTGCATAGACTCTCACATCATATCGGAGTGGTCCAAGATGCACTGGACTGGTTTATGTCATACCTGAGAGACAGAGTCCAGTCAGTCCACATTCATGGTGCTACATCGCCTGCTCGTCCTCTGGTATACGGGGTACCACAAGGCTTCGTGCTGGGTCCTCAGCTGTTCTCCATCTAAGTAGCACCAGTTGCTAAGATTATTCGCAAGTACAATTTGATGTGTCATTTGTACGCAGATGATACTCAAATCTACATTCTAAAGAAGAACGAAGTTCTCTTGCATTTAATCACGTATTTAATAGTAAATCCGGTCTAATGATACAATAATCAAACAAGCTGTTACTGGCATGATGGAATACAGTCAATCGCGGCCCGGAGGCTTCCGGTTACGGGGAGCGTCTATTGTAGATATGTAAGTAGTAAGCGGGAGTATTCATTATTTTCCTATCTCCCTCTAAGCTTTTACGAAGAGTCTCTGAGTAATAATTATCGGGCGGCTCGGGGTAGCGATGTCCAGTGCAGGGTGGTGTGATGGCGTAGTGACAGCCGTAGGGGCCACGGGAGATGGTGAACCGTGAGATGGTGAGCGGTGAGTCACGTCTGGGGCCGGAGCCAGGCCAGCAGGTGTGGTGGGGGCCACGTCGGGCAACATCGGTGGGATCGTACGTGGGGGCGGCGGGGTCAGGGCTAGTCTCGTGCCGAGGTCTACATGGATTGGCCGAGGTGGTTCCGGGGAAGTGAACGATGTGAACTTCCGTAGGAAACGACGGTTGCGGAGCGTCACACGACCGGATCCATCGACTTTGACCTGGTATTGGTCATGCTGTTTGACTTCCACGACCGTGCCGGTGCGGTCCCATTTTTTCGGGTGTTGTCCAGTTTGGTTCTGGATGCGGACATAGTCACCCACTGCCAGTGCGGGCAGGCGCCTGGTGTGTTCGCTCCAGTACTCGTGCGTCTTGATGTGCCTTTTGCGGAGTGCGTCTTCGCGGGCACGTAGTGTGTCGCGCCAGGTGTCGTGGGAGAGATACTTGCCGGGGATCACCGGGATGAAGTCACGTATCATGCGACCAAATACACACATTGCTGGTGATATCTTAGTGTCTGGGTCTGGCGTGTTGCGGTATTGTAAGACCGCTCGCTGTACTGCATCTGTGTCCAGATCGCCCTTCCCGCCGGTGTTGTCCGTTATCAAGCGCTTCATTGTCTTAACAGCGACCTCCGCGCGGCAATTGCTATGGGGGAAGGCGACTGAGGATAGCCTATGATTCACGCCCCATGTGCGTAGGAACTGGCGGGTGTCGGTCGATGTGTATTCTGGACCTCCGTCCGATGCAAGTTCCTCCGGTGTCCCGTAGGTCACGAAAGTCTGTCTCAGAATGTTAACCAGGCCAGCCCCGCCCGCCGATGCCTTCGCGATGATGGGCCAATTCGAGTAGCGATCGACAACTACTACGTAGTGCACGCCCTTGTACGAGAAGAAGTCGGAGCATATCGCCTGGAACGGGTAGACGGGTAATATGGGCCGGGTGGGCGGCGCGGCTGGCTCGGACGGGGCCATACGATGGCAGTGCTCGCATTCGTTGCGGACCTTGGCGATGTCCTCTGTCATACCGGGCCAGAATATCGATGTTTCCGCTCTTGCCGTCATCATAGACACGCCCTGGTGTGCTGCGTGGAGGGCGGCCAGCACGGCGTGTCGTAGCGCGGGTGGGATGATGATGCGATCCTTATAGATGGCTACGCCGTCGGTCGTCGACAGCTCGTGTCGGTATTGGTGAAACTGTCGGATGGGCAATGGCATCTCGCTCCGAGTCTTCGGCATGCCGTCCTCGATCAGTTCAGTGAGTAAGTGCATGTCGGGGTTGCTCGCGGTGGCCTCTCTCACGCGATCCCATGTCACCGATCCCAGTATCTCGGTGGCGTCACGGTGTGTCAGTAGTTCCGAATCAGCGTCGTCTGGTTCGTGTGTTCTGACCAAAAGCAGTGCGTCGGAGTGAGTGTGACCCCATAGGATATCCGATAGTGATGCGTGATCGTCCGGGAGGTCCGTCTTCACCGAGCGCCCCGTAGGGCGGCGTGACATTGCGTCGGCTGCTTTGTTTTTCATACCCGACACGTGAGTAACACGGAAGCGGTATCGCAGTGTTTTCTCTTTCAAGTTACGTAGGCGCGAGTTCGGTATATCCTCCAGGGAGCGATCGCCGAAGATCTTCAAGAGTGGCTTGTGATCGACCGCGATGATGAGATCTTCGCAACCAAGCACGAAGTAGCGTGCTTTATCCAGTGCGTCGGCGACTGTCAGTGCCTCGCCTTCAATCGGGGCGTAGCGCGATTCCGCCGCGTGTGTAAATCGGCTACCGACCAGGGTCACTTTCCAGCCGCCGTTGCAGCAGAACGGTTTCATCGGCGTGCAACCACAGTGCTTCTGCAGTAGCCAGAAGCCGATTCCGGTTTTCGACCAATCGGTGGCGATGCAGGTCGGCTTGCTCTTGTCGAATATCCTGACGCCGGTCTCGATTTCCTGGACGATGTGTTCCTTCGACTCATCGAATATCTCCTGAAGCTCCGTGTCCCATCGAAATTGTTGGCCCGCCTTCAGGAGTGCGCGGAATGGTAGCATTCGTTCCGCCATGCTGAAGGTGTATGAGACCTGGTTCACGAGACCGAACCGTGAGCGGATGTCGTGAATGTTACGTGGCACGGGGAAGTTCAGGATTGCATCAGAATATTTCGGGCAGGGTAGTACGCTGTCCATTGTGATGGTGAATCCCGCGAAATCCACGACGGGGCTGCTAAAGACGAATTTCCCCGGGTTCAGGGTTATGCCATTCCGACCGCACACGTCAAGCCATTGCACGACCTGGTGGAAGCTGTCGGCGATACTATCCGACCAGAGCAGGGCGTCGTCGATGCATTTCGTGTGGTCGTCTATCCCCGAGACAATCTCGTCGTATCGGCGAGTGTAGCCGTCGCCCGACGCGCGATACCCCTATGGAGCGACACAGTAGCGGTAACGTCCCCACGGCGTGATAAACGTCGTCAGGTGTTTATCGTCCTCGTGCAGACGCACGCTGTGATACCCTTTCCAAGCGTCGAATACCGTCTTACGCTTGTTCTCGGGGACACCTCGCGCCTGATGGAACGGGGATGGGGTGTGGTGGGTTTCACGTGCCGCATGTACATTTAATGCCTGAAAGTCCACCGTGCGTCTTGGCTTGCCATTCTTTTTAGCACAAATCACCATACGGTGGCACCATGTGACCCGATCGCCGACTGGTACCTTCTCGAGCACACCGAGACGTACATCCTCGTCCAAGCCGGCCTTGACCTCGTCCTGCCAGTGCACGGCCACCGGCATTGGACTGTGTCGTGCGACAGGTGTCGCATCCTTGTCTATCATCAGTCGCAAGGGTTGGCCCGACATCATGGGCAGTGTTTGGTGGGTACATGTGTTGAATGTGCTCGCCGCGTACCGCCTCTTCAGCCACGACTCGATCGCTGCTCGGTTCTCCTCGGTCGCGGGCATCGGTAGACCCTCGGGGAGTGGCGGCGGTGCTGTGCGCGGTGTGCATGGGCATGGGGTTGGAGTGGCTGCGTCATCTGATGCAATGACCTCGCCAATGGTAGGGAATGTCTCTTTAATCATCCCCAGGTCGATGCACGCGGCCCGCGGAAGATACGATCTGATGCGTTGGTGATGTAGGCGATTTGTCGTGTCTCGTGTGTTATGGCCCGGCTGTCGGTACCCGAGAATCGCACCACCATCGCTACGAGGATAGGTATCCCTCCCTCGTTCGCTGCTCTCATCGTCATGATGACCGGTATGAGGTCGTCTGCATTGAGCCCCATCCTCTCGGCCACTTGTATGCCCATTAGGCAGCTCTGGCATCCGGTATCTGCCATCGCGGGGAGTTCGGCGGCGCTTACACGCTTCCTGAGCACGAAACCGAGGGCACGGTAATCCTCCTCGAATGCTCCGACGTAGACCCGGACGTACGGCTGCGGGTCAGATGCGCGTTTATGCCACCTGTCACAAAGGTTATCGTACAGATGGTGATCTAGTGTGATTGCCTTGACGTCGGCAACCGGTCCGTTTACCATCGTGCACAGTTCGAAGGCCGCGGACTGTTCGTCACTTGTCTCGGCGGTCTCAGTCGGCCGGCGGGCGTACGCCTTGCCGAGGCAAGCGCGTTCTATGTGGTTCATGTTCTTGCATTTACCACATCGCTTGCCGTACGCTGGGCATTGGCTTCTCCTTATGCTCCACGGCGGGTTCTTACCGTGGCCCTTCTCCACGCAGAACCAACACAATGCCGTGGGGTCGAACGTATGTTTGGGCTTCGGACCAGGTATCGGCTTAGTTGTCGCCGCGTCCCTGGTTCGCATTTCATGTTGCTTATTGCGGCGGTATGTACTACTCGCCGCGTTCACACTCGGGGTATCCAGCAGGCGCGATGCCGATCGCTTGCCTGACTCACGCGCCTCGACGAACTTAATCATCTCCTCGATCTTCATCTTTTGGTTCTGGTCGCTTATCAAATCCAACTGAATCTCGTCGTCCACGATACCGCGAGCGAGTACGTCGCGCAATATCTCGCCGGCGAAGTCGATCATCTCGTCGCACTCTGCTTTGGTGCACTTGATTCGGTAATCACAGGTGTCAGCTTGACCCTTGATTCGGGCGTAGAATGATCGAATTTGTTCCTCGCGTCCCTGGCGCATGTCATGTAATGCGTACCGTGCCACCATGATGTTCTCACTGCGTACCGCGAGTGCCTTCATCGCCGCTAACACGTTTACCTCGGTGCTTCCGACCATGGAACCTCCGTTTGAACGAGTGAGGTCCCGTCTCAGTTCGTCATCACAACACTCCAATAGCTGAACAACGATGTCGTCTCCCCGGAGGCGTGTGCCATCTCGATATTCGCCCCACCTGGTTTCAAAGTATGCCCAGGTTTCTGACGTACCAGCTAACGATACGGTAGGGCGTCTGAGCTTTTCCATTTTCCCACCAGGTGTCGCCGCGGCATGAATCGAGTGTGTCAACCCATGAATCTTTAGGAGCTCGACTACTATTGCAGCGTCGTCGTTCCGTGATACGTGGTCACATCCTGGGAATGGGCACGCAACCTCAATCACCATGTTTGCAGTGTTATCTGGCTCTAGACAGTTGAATGGCAGAGTCCGTAGGGCTTCAATGTTATCAATAGTTGCGCAGCTTGCTGTCGCTGCCAACAGTTTCCGACGGCTGTCAACGGCTGCCGACGGATTCTAGCGGCTGCAGACGGCTGCTGATGGCTGCCAACGGTATTCAGTAAATGTGTCTATTTACCAGTTTTTCCATCGAATAGCCGTCCCGTACTTATCTGCGCCGTCTCGGCAGTGTTTGATTATAAAGAAGAACGAAGTTCTCTTGCATTTAATCACGTATTTAATAGTAAATCCGGTCTAATGATACAATAATCAAACAAGCTGTTACTGGTATGGTGGAATACAGTCAATCGCGGCCCGGAGGCTTCCGGTTACGGGGAGCGTCTATTGTAGATCTGTAAGTAGTAAGCGGGAGTGTTCATTATTTCCTACATTCCAGTGAAACCCCACCAAGAGAACATTGCTGCGGCTGTCGTTCGTATTGAAGAATGTGTAGCGGAGATCAGGACGTGGATGATGACAAACTTTTTAAAGTTGAATGACTCAAAGACAAGTCATCGTGTTCGGCTCTGCGCAACAACTAACAAATTTTTAGCTGCGCACACTATGCATTGGAGACTGTTTGGTCACTGTAACTCAGAATGTACGGAATCTTGGTGTACAGTTCGATGCCGAGATGAAGATGGAGACGCATGTGACTGCTGTCTGTAAATCTGCAATTTTCCATCTCCGAAATATTTCAAGAATAAGACGTTATCTAACACCTGCAGCGACAGAACAAGTCATACATGCGTTTGTTACCAGCAGGCTAGACGTTGGCAATGCATTACTCCACCGACTGCCTGTGAAACAACTAGAACGGTTGCAGAGAGAACAGAACTGGGCGACCCGCCTTGTCGACACACCTCTATTGATCAAGCTGCACTGGATGCCAATACCAGTTAGAGTAGTGTATAAGATACTTCTTCTCATGCACCGAGCACGAATGGCTGTGCACCACAGTATATCACCAAATGTTTGAACAGACGTCAGCCAACTCGATTGTTGCGCTCCAGTGAACACAATCATTTATGTGTACCACGTGAAACGCGTCGCTGGGGTGATAGATCCTTTTGCGTGGCAGCCCCAACACTATGGAACTTGCTGCCGCAAAAGCTGACTGCAACAACAATGACAAACACTTATTTTAAATCAAACCTGAAGACTTACCTGTTTTCCCGAACATTCTGTACGGCGCCGTGAGCAACGATTGTTGGAACGGCGCAATATAAATGTTACGATTTGATTTGATTTGATGGAACGAGCACTATTCGCCAAGTACAAGGAGATGATGACAACGGTGTTAGACTGTGACAGCACTCTTGAACACTCAATCAGTCGTTGAGATTGCATTGTTCAAGAATCTAATGAGGAGACATGAGAGCTTCTTCCAATATGTCATAGAAGGACAGTACGGAAGCACGGCATCATTCAAGGCTATCTACGTGTTCCTCATCAACCGGGTATGTCGAGAATTACAGCGAGCCGTGCGCACCAATAACTGTCCCAGCGAAGGTAAATAACTCACCACAGGTGAGATATTTATTATCTGTCCAACTGTCCCCTGGACCACCACAGGAAACTGTCCTACTAAAGGTAACTCTCCCGGCCACTACAGATAACTCCCCCCTGTACCACCACGTGTAGTTCTCCATGTGCACCACAAGTAACTGTCCCATCTCCCAGTACAGGTAATTGCCCCTAGTCCCACCGCAGGTAACTGTCCCACTAGAGGTAACTCCCCCCTCTCCTACTACACGTAACGATCCTCTGTCCCATTACAGATAACTGCCCCCTCTCATACTGCAAGAAGATATCTGAACGGTTATCCTGTCGCGTATGTACTGACGATAGTGTGCTGATGATATATGAACAGTTATACTGTCACGTCTGTACTGACGATAGTGTGCTGATGATATATGAACAGTTACACTGTCACGTCTGTACTGACGATAGTGTGCTGATGATATATGAACAGTTACACTGTCACGTCTGTACTGATGATGTGTGTAGTAAAGATTATTAACAATTATCATGTATTGTATGTACTAATAAGCAGAGTGAACAATTATCCTATTGCGTCGGTTGAAAGTGCTGAAAATATGTAAACAGTTGTCCTGTTGCGTCAGTACTAATGGTGGACGTGCTGAAGATATAATTATGAACAGTTAACCTGTCGCATAGTCATGTGCATCACTAACTTAATTTGTTATATCGCAATTATAATATTATTGTCAACACACCTGTTCTACAACGACGCCATCTACCGGACAGCGTTATCCGCTAGGTGTCTGCGCGAATAAATACAGTTTCGTCAATCTTTGGGGGTTGCTAGCAGGGGGATGCCACCATTTAAAGTTGCTAGCATTGGTCATTCCGTACTCCGGAAACTGATGAAACTGTTTTTAACTTAGGCGCCATTCACATAAATAAAGGTACTTTTTAGGGGGCATTCCACCACCCAAGACGCGGCAACAACTCATTTTTGTGCTATCGGTGGATGGTTCCTCCAACACATGGGATCAAACACTTAGACCCTTTTTACATAAATAAAAGTACTGGGCTCCCGCTCTATAATTAACCTACCACCCAACCCCAAACCTGCAGGACCAGGGATCACATATTCTTAATCAGGAATCTCACCCTTGACCAGTCCGGTCTGGTTAAACCTACCAATGATACACGTATCCCAGTCGGCATAGCGCGCATGATCACTGAAGCACACAAGCTACTACTATGTATGTGTGTACATCTGTATGATGTATGTATGTATGTATGTATGTATGTATGCATGCATGTATGAATGTATGTATGTATGTATGTATGTATGCATGCATGCATGCATGCATGTATGTATGTATTTATTTATCTGTGTGTATGTGTGTATCATGAATGTATGTATGTATGTATGTGTTTATGTACGCAGTATGTATGTATGTACGTGTGTATCTTAAGGCTATACTAACTATGTTGAATACATACTGCCCGTCAAATTGTGTTTAGTGAGCCCGAAACAACCGTCGCAATTTGGAAGATGCGTTCTCGGAACATGTTCAAATAGTAAACGAAACATCCAGTTTCAAAACAAGCTTTAAAGGCAATACGGCTGAGCAGGACTGAATTAACCGAAATACCCTTTGATGTTCAACGATGTCCCATTTTCCCATGTTCAACACAGCAGACTTCCTGTTACAAATAACAAAGCCCGCAAATTCCGGGTCGAGGAACTGACTTGTTCTCTTTAAATATTTTGCAACAACGGAGAAGCTCGTGCGCCTTCTTCTTCAGGCGTCGCATTCACGTCATATTATTCCAATGTAAGTTTTCTGGAATTATCTGCGCCACTGGAATGGTCCCAGTGTGGCAGTCACGATGTAATAATTGCTGTTTGGCACATGGATATAACAACGGAACCTGTGTATCGATAAGCCTTGATTCGACACCAGTTGGTCGGGTGTGTGTGTGTGTGTGTGTATGTGTGTGTGTATGTGTGTGTGTGTGTGTGTGTGTGTGTGTGTGTGTGTGTGTGTGTGTGTGTGTGTGTGTGTGTGTGTGTGTGTGTGTGTGTGTGTGTGTGTGTGTGTGTGTGTGTGTGTGTGTGTGTGGTGTATGTGTGTGTGCGTGCGTATGCGTGTATGTAGGCCTATGTATGTGCCATTTATGACAAATAATGTTTATTCAAAAATCGCTTTAATGCATAAAAAGCACGTTGACGTTTGACGTATAGATTTACGTAACTCAGTACAACAATAAAAGACTGACAATGTTAGTCTGACCAATAAACGCTTATGTAACTACAAGAATAAGAAACACGTGGCTGGATTTTGGGCAGAAAGTACGGAAACATCCGGAAAATCACGAACTGTACTTTTTGAAATCTAAACATAGTTTCAGATATTTAAAATAAATAATTTTCTAAATTAGTTTCACTTCCATAAGTGTGATCAATTGTGTAAAACACTTTTTTCTTTGCCCTTAAACGTTTCCTTCCTAGGCGGTTTACTAACTACATATCCGGCACCAAACTTATAGGGATTCATCAAAGACCTCTTGAAAGAAAACTAATACGTTGTTTTTTAACTTCACTCGAATCACCCTGTACTAAAGGTTTTTAATGATTAAGAGTTCGTAGCAGATATTACGTGAACGATGTCACAACATTCGCAACGATACGCGTGTTTTCTGCTGTCGTTCCGAGCTACGTTATATATAGCCATCCGTCGATCAATGTCGGACGTTTTATGTAATTTGCAACCATCGGTGAAACATGTTCAAATGTTCGTCATGTTTATTAAACGTCTGTTTGGCTAACGAATACTTCGGGATGTTGTCGTCTTGGTCTATGCGTATGTGGCGCCATCTAGAGGATTGGCCGGAAGACAAGCATTACTGCTTGTATAAATAAATTATTATACGTATCATTATGTTAAGGAAATTGAAAAAAAAAACATATTTATTACTCTCGTTTCGGATTTGGACGTAGCTAATAAGTTCGACGTTGGAAGATAATCCTTATATGGGTGCACGATTCCTCAATCACCACTACCGTTTGTTTGACAGCAGTACATAATCAGGATCGCTATGGCAGTAGGGGCCCCCTTTGCCGACGGATCAAACCAAAGTTGCTAGCGCTACAGTCTCATAAAGTAGTTTTATTTCGTTTCAGATGTCTTCTAATAAGTTGTCTTTTGCGAGGTTTATTTTGATCACACCAATTTGGCGTCAGTGAATTCCGATAAATCGCATACATCCGCCGGTAGTCAATATTGTGTACAGAGAATGTCTGCCCGCTGACCATTGCACATATGTTATCAGCCGTCGGCCCGTTATTCCACTCGGAGAAATGAAAGTTATTATTGCACTTTGTGCCGATGGCTTTCGCTAGCAAGCCAGTGACATAGACGTCCTCGACCGGTATCGAAATCACGCGACGAGAAGCGACGAGAAGACGTCCCGCCATCGACAACGACAACAGATACGCACACCCTGCGCAGTAAGGAGGATATGTGGGTGAAGGATACAGACGTTCATCTACCTTCCACGGCCCGTACCGATACACTGGGGAGTCCACGTGTAGCCGACCAACGATACCTGCAGTAACATTGGTATTCTCAGTCTCTAACCATCGGAGCAAAGCGGATACATTATGGTACATGTTGTCGTCTGTCTTCAGCAGATACTTGGCGTGCGGACAGAATTGGCGCGCCCAATAGAAACCTGCCAACGATTTGAGCGTCAGATTTTGATATGTGTCCAAAAAGTCAGCCGAGATCAGATCCCTGTATGACCTGCTCTCCTTCCGGACCTTGTGTTCGTGTGCTGTCCTGCCGACGTTGCCCAGTATGAACACGATTCGCACTGGGTTCTTTCGGAAATAGTCTCGGGAGATTCTTCCCCATGTATCACGAATGGCGTCCCTCGACAATTTGTTCGAAGCGTGGGATTGCACAACGATCAGCAGAAACGGCGTCGACGGATTTGAATGTTCGTCAGTGTCACACAGTCGAGGTTCGTTGATTGGGAAATCGAATCGACGCGGACCTGTTTCGAATGCAGGAATCCGTGTGCTGGGTACGGTGATGGTCGGAACTGTTCGCGGTAGTTGTCCTGTCTGGTCGACCATCTTATTCTTTCGTTGCAGACTCATAAGTACACAGTACGTTGACACGACCAATGTCAGCGTTCCACCAACTCGACGTGCTTGTTGTAAGATCATTGTTTCGTCTCACTGTAACTGCAATCACATTGCAATTATATGTATATGTGTGGCAGTAAATGTTTGGTGTAGCTCACCCGCGCATATTTACTAATAAATATGCACACACACACATAAACACACACACACACACACACACACACACACACACACACACACACACACACACACACACACACACACACACACACACACACACACACACACACACACACACACACACACACACACACACACACACACACACACACACACACACACACACACACACACACACACACACACACACACACACACACACACACACACACACACACACACATGCACACAAACGCTTACACGCACGCACGCACGCACGCACGCACGCACACACGCACCACACATGCAAACGACGTCAAGAGAACAACCTACTCCGACCCCTGAAAGTCGAAAATGTATACGGCGAGAATGCCGAAATTAAATAATAACATTGTTCCGTCTCACTGTTCGTCTTCAGGCACGATATCTGCAGTCACATTGGAATTATATGCATTCTGTGTGGCAGTAAATGTGTGGGACAGTTCATACGCACACATTTACTAATATGCGCACGCACATACACATGCACACGCACGCATACGCACGCACCACACACGCAAACGACGTCAAGAGAACAACCCGCTCCTACCCCTGAAAGAAGAACATTTCTACAGCGAGAATGTCAAAATTAAATAACACATTCTGAACAAACAAGATAGCATATCCTAGTCGATATCAGAAACGTTGTATTGTTCGCCAAATGAGTCAGAAACAAGACTAGCATTGACTCGCAGAGGGACCTTTAAAGTCATGACGGGAACGGCGACGAAAATCGATAAAATCAACGCAAGAGAACAGCGTTAATGCGACAAGTGCACTCGAGAAGCCGGGCCCAATTGATCCGTCGACAAACGGGCAGACTTGTATTGGAACGCTCGCTTTGTTGCGCCGCATACGGTCCGTGTCAGTCAACGATGCAATGATCGCGATTGTGTCAAATCAATTGATGTATCCAGTACGTCGCGGTTTGCCTACGTCACAATCGAATTTTTGCGCGTGACCTCCGCCAAGGTTTGCCTTTGTCAACAATGTTGATAATGGTACGTTATATATGTAAATTACGTTATTATTGTTGCACGACATCTCATAAATAAAACATTCCCGCATACACTTTAAACACTTTGCGTTATGTTTTTGTCATAAAGAAACACTTTTGTGACCAGAAATTCAACAAAATATACGATGGATAGTCCGAACCCACCACGTGTTTTCTGGTGGCTTGACGGAGGTTTTGCTAGGCAACATATCACGTGATGGATAGGTTAATTCAGCACATGCATCGCTCGTGTTGTCTAGGGAACATCAACAACACAGGTGGTACGTGTGTGTTGCCGTGTGTGCAAGGCCTATACGTTTGCAACGGTGTGCGTTTGTGCTTGAGTCCACGGGCATAGTTTTGTTGTATCATTTTGGTCGTCCGATCAAGGGGACCCTAAGAAGACAAGGCGCCATCAACAACCACAAACTGACAACAATCACCAACATATGATGCATGCCACTCAAGAACAACGTGCATCTAACTCCGAAAGTCACCTCTAACCTCTTCAGGAGAATAACATGATCAAACGTGTCGAATGCAGCGCTGGGGTGCATTAGGGCAACCCAACCAGGGAGAACAGCCTCTCATCTGCCTTCACCAACGGACCATCAAGAACATTTAGCACAACAGTATCCGTGCCATGATCCTTCCTGTAGGCAGACCGGTGCATTTCATGAAGACCGTTATCACACAGGTGTTTCTGAGGCTGTCCCAAGATAACTTTCTCAAGAACCTTACAGATATATGGAAGAACAAACACTGATCTGAAATGCTTCATATTATTTATGGGAAGCCCAGGCTTCTTCAAGAGTGTAACGACTGTCTGCTTGAACTGCTTAGGGAATGTACATATCGCAATAGGTGCATAGACAATAAGAATATTTATTGGTCAACAATTAACAATACATTGTTTTGTGAGGGTGATTCATATTAATCCTGGTCCAAAAACGTTTTATGGTATACGCTGTGCGACTACCAATCTTAGATCTGTTCGTCACAAATCTGCTGCCCTTTCCGATTTAATAGCATCAAAACATATAGATATTTTAGTAATGACTGAGACATGGTTGAAAACAATTGATACTGTCTCCTGTCTTGCTGACATCACTCCTCCTGGCTTTTCTCTACACCATCATCCACGCCAGTCAGGTAGGGGTGGTGGTGTCGCATTTCAGGCTTCTGATATGTTTAAGGTAAACATCCTTCATTCACCTGTATACCACACCTTCAGGGCGTTATGTATTCTTATAAAAAGTTCATCTGTCTGCTAATTTTATTTGCATATATATATATCATCCTCATGAAAATACAAGTAAATTTTTTGATGAATTTCAAGATTTTCTTGAAACAACATCACAATTACATGAAGAATTATATATTCTATGTGATTTCAATATCCACGTTGATTTATCTATCCTTAATTCTAGGTTATTCATGGATGCACTTCAAACATTTGACTTACAATAGCATGTCACATTCCCTACTCATATCCATGGGCATTGGCTCGACTTGTTTATCACTAGGTCAAATTGCAATGACATCAAGGCGGCATCTGTTACTGACAGATTACCTTATAATCATACTGTAATTATTGATCTGTCTCAAAGTTGAATCAAGACCAGCATAACAATTTATTACTTTCCGGCCGATACACGACATTACTATAGACATTCTTCGTGAGGACCTTGCAAATTCAGATCTCTTAATTCAGCCAAAACCTACACTGTGTGAGCTAGTAAACCAGTACTACGTTACACTAAGTAATCTTCTTGATAAACATGCCCCCAAACAAACAAAAAAGTAAAAGTTCGTCCGCCGTCACCATGGATGTCACCATGTATGTCACCATGGATGTCACCATGGATGTCACCATGGATGTCACCATGGATGTCACCATGTATGTCACCATGTATGTCACCATGGATGTCACCATGGATGTCACCATGTATGTCACCATGGATCACCATGTATGTCACCATGTATGTCACCATGTATGTCACCATGGATGTCACCATGTATGTCACCATGGATGTCACAAGACATGGTACAAGCAAAACGTCGCTGTCGATGTCTTGACAGAATTTGGCGACGTACCCGTTCACCCCTTGATCGGATCCGCTATACTAAGCAGTTACATATATACATGATATCGAAACCAAAATCGGACTATTATACGAATTTAATATCAAAAAATTCTGAAAAGCCTCGCCAAATGTGGAAATCCATCAATATAGTGTGCTTCATCGGGAGAAACAAAAATATTGCCTGATACCTCTTTATCGGATACATTGTGCAGCATGTTTTCAAAATACTTCACGGATATATATATATATATATACACACACACACACACACACACACACACACACACACACACACACACACACACACACACACACACACACACACACACACACACACACACACACACACACACACACACACACACACACACACACACACACACACACACACACACACACACACACACACACACACACACACACACACACACACACACACACATATATATATATATCCGATTGATTGGATACTATTGTATTCCATTTATTTGTTTTATGCATATATATATATATATATTTGTCGATCTGGTTAATAATCCACTGTCTAGAGTCTAGCGGCTGCGCTTCTTTGCTGGAAGTACGTACTAGCTGTAATACATGGTTTCAACAGCATAATTCGGCAAACGGTTTCAATGTCTTATGCCATTCTCCTAAATAATACTTTCCTGCAACACCATGATATTCCCCGTCTCTTCTATTTGCTTTTAAATCGTCCTATATTAAATAGGATGCCATTATTTGGCGTTGCGTCGATTGGGCATTTTATTAACATCCGTAGATCTCTTCTGGCTTTCTCTGCATCAGTTGTCAGCGTGTACCCTTATATAACTGTGACACTGATTGGTTGACACTGCAGTCTTGGTGGGATTGTTTTATCACACACTGGGTGGTAGCTAAACACTAAACGCAACTCAGTTGTGCTCCTTTCAAAGCACACACATGCTGAAGACATCATACTGAAACTTCCATTACCTGTCCAGTTCCAATACGTGATTCCAAGAATATCAACGTTTTTTTTTTTTTTTTCAGATTTACCTATTGATAGCTTTCTCATATTCGACCTCCGTACATTCCGTATCTCGAAGACACGACTTTCTAAGAAGTATCGTCATAAATTGCCAGCAGAATCTGCTGTTGAACTTCTGAAGAACAATGTGTTGTTCTCCTGTCTGTCATGGATGAGGCCAGTCCATTAATGTAATTACTTCTGGCATTTCTATATGGGTTTGATGCTCTTTCCCTGGCACTTTGTGGGAGCATTCCACAATTTGTAACACTTTAAGCTTTTAATTTAATATTAATATCCTTGACGCTACCAGCTACGATCGCTTGGGATTGCCTGCCACAACCGCAGCAACCCCCTAAACAGGATCGGTGGCCTTCTGCCTGTGTACTCTACGACGAAGACCAACTGCCTGCCGCCCAACAGTCTCAGCAACAAACACACATACGCTCGCACGACCGTACTCACGCATAAGGGATTTTGTTGAATTTTTATTTATGTTCCTGCGACAAAGAAGAAAAAGGTCCAAAGGAAACGTAAACAGACAGACGCATGCATGCATGCATGCCTGCGAGCACACGCTTAGCCATGCCCAGTCTCGCACGCGCGCGCACACACCGACACACACACACACACACACACACACTCTCTCTCTCTCTCTTGCACGCCCGCATATACACACGCATGCTCACGTGTGTGCACGTGCATGTAAGCAGCGTACACGCGTCTGCCTACAAACCGGCGCTGCTGCAAATCACAAGATTCCCCCAAACGTGCTCACCTCGCATCAGTCAATAATTACCTGCTGACTGCGTGACGTTACCTGGGCGATCGTCTCCGTCACTTCACAACACCATCACTCATCTTTCTGTCCCGCCGAGCTCCAAATCCACATCACCCCCGAACGTCTAATGTCGTCCCTACACAACTCGTCAAACGCAACCGTGAACGAAACGCCCGTCATATACGTAGCCCGCAGTCATCCGTCACTGATACGATCGCCGTTCAACACTCTGTCCCTGTGCACCTGTTTTTGCCGCGTCTCACACGCCGGTGTCCAGTCGCGGTAATGTCAGGCGAGCTGGTTGCGATGCCGCCAATTTCCTATTGTATCGATCTCCGTCTCAGCTGGCGAGCCAACGCGGTGGCCTCCAGAGTTATCAGCACGGCCCGTCGGAGCGGGCGAGCATAAGCGGCGTAATTGACTTCCCGTACAGCATTGCCGTGAACCCGGCTGCGATGAAACGAACATGAATATGATAAGTCGTCCGACTACACCGCGCGTTGCCATAAACGGGACACGTTATCATGGCCGACTCGTTGCACGACTCTTGCTTATAATGAGTTCTCTCTCGGCTACAGTGTGTTTGCCTCCTGGTGGTTCGCGTATTTCCAAATTATATTTTATGTTGAAGGTGATATTTTTGGCGGAACTTGCAACCGAGTTATGTCAGTTCTGATTTTCATATGTTACATTTCGTTGTCACTGTCTGTAGCAGTTGCGACTGTGATTGCTCGGTCGATTCACATTGCTAGAGTTGGTTTAGGGGTTTACTCCGCCGTGTTGGGCAAGGGTGAAACGCTGCTTGCCGTCTACACGTTTTTTTCTCAAATGTATATAGATCAAAGTGCAACCCATTCGTACTGCCGCAAGGATCAACTTTGAACAGTTAATTCCATGGATAAATCATTTATGCATTCCATTTTATCTTACCTTATCTTACCTTACCTTACCTTACCTTACCTTACCTTACCTTGCCTTACCTCACCTTATAACTTACCTATTTTCTTCGGTTCGGTCCTTGTGGTTGTGTGTGAGTGCGCGAGTGCGCGTGTGCGTGCATGCGTGCATGCAAGCGTACGTGCATGTGCTTGCATGCGTAGGTATGCACGTGCGTGTATGCGTGCGTATGTGCGTGCATACTTGCGTGTGTGGTCTATGGTAATGCGATGGATGCGGTCTCTCACAAGTTCAGTCATCACGTTGTTGACGTACACGGACCGCATGCATCACTAGGAACGGCTGCGCCAATAAACGGCCTCCCGTTTATTGGTGGATTCGTTGAACCTTACGTTTTCGCAATAGCGGTGTTCTCTCGAGTTGATTTGCATCGATTTCTAGCACCGTGGCTGTACCGTCTGTAAATAACACAACCACGTTCACCAACTAACAGAGGTAATACAAATTGTGTCGTTTTGTGAGATTTCGTTTCCGAGAAAACGTGTGGTAATGTTTTACTTTGACCTACATCGGGTGCGTAGGTTCGTGAAATATGACGCGATGTGCGATATGTCATTTATTATTTAGACTAATGTTGGCAACGGACCGTATGCTATGGTGTCTGCGGTGAGGATCACCAACAGCATTATCTGGTTAGGCATAACTCATGTGGGCAGTCGACATCAATCAATCCATGTCATCGCCATCTGCGCTGCAATTTACAGGTCTTCGGCTGCGCATTGCCTCGCGATGTCTATCCATGTAATCCAGAATCGTTTTCTCGGCGTCGCCACTGTAGTGGTCGATGTTGATACTTGGCTGCGACGTCCCCGTTTCTAGTATTTATATGTCAATAGTTTCGCCACTTCAGCTGTGCTTTGTCTTCAGGCACACGATGTCTGAGTGTTCGACTCGACAAAGAACGAACAAGAGGTTTTCGTTACGTCTACGTTATTACACAATGGTGTTTCAAAACGTCACCTATTGATTTTTGCAGTTTTATAGTGCACGTTCTAAATAATTATCTACATTAAACTAATTCTTCCAGTTTTTTACTGTCCGAAAACAGTTCGTTGCTGTATTCTAAAACGTGGGCTAAATCACTGTATATTGTAAAACGGTGACTTTATATCATGTTTCACATATTTATTTAGTTATTATAATCGTATAACTACTTATTACCTAATTTAATGTTATATATTTAATTTAATTTAACTCATTTTCTTTTAAAAGATAGTATTTGTATACCTACGTACATGCACCCATTGTTGGTGGGTTTTGCATGACATAAATGTATTCGTATTCGTACAGGTTTTTGCACTCAATTCTCTTCTTTGTTTTGAAGCTACGATACGTCTTAGTGGTTTGGAACGCGGTTGTTCCTTCCACGGCCCTGGGCTGTGACTCGTCCAGGCAGACTTTTGGGGAGATCTAAAAACTTAAGTTGATATTTGTATACATGCAGCCAGGAGTGGTAGTTGGGTACACTACCCCTGGGATATAGCCTACGCAGTGCACGGAAGTTCGCTGGGTAACTTTCGTCATTGTCGTTTAAGACGGCACTGAACACACACCTTTTTAAAACCGCTTTCACTACCTAGATGAGTGACATAATAATTGTGAACTTTTTGTAAAGCGCTTTGAACAGAACTAAGGACTGAATACAGCGCTATATAAGACCTTATTATTATTATTATTATTGTGGTCGTGGATCCAAACGTCGGCGCCCCATATCAAATAGCCGTTCCTAGAAATCTCAAACATTACCCGTTCGATAATTCTCACGATCCAGCGGTGTTATCAAGATTAGCCACGTTCACGAGTCCGTTTTAGCTAGGAGCAACGTTTCACACGTTGTTCCTCTGCAGGATGAAATTATTTATTTAAAAAAAGAAGAGCTAGAGTGCACTAAATACGATCAGAAAAGGACGTATACAACACGAAATAAACGAAAAAAAATGTGTTACATGAAGAAAGTAATTACCAATTGTCTAAACTCGAAACGTAGTTTTTTGGTGGAGTGGAGGTGCGTTTTTCGACGTGTGATTCCGGACTCCTCCAAGAACCCAATGCACCCTTTTGAGATATCCAGTTTCCACCCTTGAAACTTCAAACTGCACACATACTTGAGGTACCAAAAGATCTTCAACTACACCATCTTGAGAAAAAACCTACAACTACCTGCACCTCCTTGAGACACCTAACTGCACTACCATTGAGGCCCCCACAAACTTCCAATTCCTATTGCACCCCTTTGAGACCACCTACAGCACCCCACTGAGGCTTCCAAAACCTCCAAATGCATACCCTCCCTTGAGGCCTCGAAGGAGCAGACATTTACTTGCCTCAGCTGGGATGGGGGTGGGTACGCACCCATCGCATACTCAGTAACACGGGCCTGATGAGGTGATAGAGAGACAGCTATTTAATTATTATACTAGCAAACGAGCATGTTGCAAGCCGTTGTCGCGCTTACATTTATCCGGGCGTTAAATAATATCCGGGTGACGTTTCTGCGCGTGCGCGTATCTAGGGGAATATATTTAGCACCAGCTACGACTGTCGCGTTTTCATTTATCTGGGCGTTATGTATGTGTATATGTATATATATATATATATATATATAATTACATATATGTCTATATATGTGCATAAATAATAACATCTTTGCTTCCCTCAGACATAAACAGTTTCCCTTCCACGCACACGTCACATGACTTACTCTTATACTTGGTCACAAATCTGAAACAGCAAATTATATTTATGTACTCTAACTATAACGCTCGTATTATGATAACAAACGAAACATATTTAACTACTAGATATTATTTATCACTACGTGATCTACTGGTGCCAAATATTATGCCTTAGATATGCACATAAACATCACCCGGATAAAATTTAACGCCTGGATAAATGTAAGCGCGACACCGTGGCCACAACACAGTGACGCCACATAGTGGACCATATAGCATGATCAACGACAACGTGAATGTTAAAACAAATAATCACTAGGTGGCACCACATTTCTTTACGATCTGATCGAGCCTTTGATTGTCAGTTTGTTATCAGTTTATTGCAAAGTTTTTACCATTTAAATATAGATTTAAGCATGTTGATCCGAAATTAGATATTATAGATCAGTGTTTGAATACTATTTTCCGTATTTTAAATCAGTGTATGACGCATGATGTGATGATCGAGAAGTTCTAATAGCACTGTCACTAAGCAGGAAGAAGAAATCAAATACGTCGTTTCCTCGCTTCGTCATGCACGAACGAACCAACGAAAGGACGAGCGGGTTGTGTTTCGTGTCTGTTTGCAGGCAGATTTGCAGAAGTAAAGTTAGTTATGGTAGGACTGTAGGTTATAAATAAGGTATAAATAATGTGACGTGTCACCGGAAATTCAGAGACATTCGATCTGTTAAATCATCAAATAGAACTCAAGAAGTTTTGAAATTTGATTGAGAAACCTCAACTTCCAGGCTCAAGCTCAAACGTCAAAGCCGAAGCACCGTTTTGCCTTTGCCTTGGGGACCGCTGGCAATGGCCAGAATGGGGCAAAGTAAGTGAAATCAGGATTAGGCGCTATTAACTTCGTGGGCACAAATAGACAAAATAGTTGAAATTACGAAACCACGCTTGCTCATTCCGAATTAATGTTAATCGACCTTGTTACAATTTTTATACCTGGTATTGATAATATTAATATTATTTATCATATTGGGACCTAATATTGAATGCAGAAGTATGCAGCACACGTTCTGCCTCTGGACTGTGGTATGCAATGCGGAAGTGTTGTGATTTAATTAATTGTGGAGTTTTATTTGTGCTGTTAACCACAACGTACTGAATCGCGAATCTGAGTGGAGGAATGAATGAAATTTATTCAACATAAGTACAAAGTATTTAAAATAAGGTGTAAACATGCACATTGGTAAGCTAATCCACCATAAACAGTGGAACGTTTAAAAATATAGTTAAGCATAGAACAATATGTAAATAAGAAAATGTTGAAGGGAAATGCAAGAAGTTATAAAGGTATAAATAGCATTCCCATACTAGGCAATTGCACTGATACAATACAGTATATACACAATATATAACTTAAAATTAAGCTAGATCGATTTAATCTACTTGAAGATATGGTAGTTGATACATAATAACAAATATAAAATAAAAACATGAATTCATCATATCTTTGCAGGAGTAAACCATTGTACATCTTTTTGAAATGATCAGTAGAATTGCACAATTTAATATGTCAGCACACAGGTCATTCCACATCTTAGGTCACTTTATACTGATACATTCCACTTTTGTAGTAGTCCGAATAAATCTTATTTTGAAATTGCAATTTTTCATACGGGTGCTATGATGATGACTGTCATTAACTCCCTGAAGTACAACATTATGTTTGCTGGTAACGATTAGTATAAATCTTGTACATAAACACCATGCTATTCAGGGGTAGAACTACCCACTAGTCGGCTAGTCCATACACTAGCAAAGATTACAGTGGACTAGTAAACCTGCCTGCCAACTAGTCCAGCTATCTAGTAAAAAATCAGCATGTTGTGTGGCTAATGAGTGCAATTAGTGGCCATTTTCAAATGCACAGTTTTTGAATACGGTTTACATCTACATTGCTTGATTAGAAACAACAGCGTGGGTACTTGAAGGTTTGGGAGTGCGACCACATGTAGCTCTTATGACGAGGACAAGGGTTTGATGTTCCGCACAGTGTGCAGGATACACAACGTGACTGGTGTTTGTGGCAAGAATGCTTTCTTGACGGGCACGGACAACTTTCGACCAGACTCCCTACGTGCAATCGAGCTGTGGAGTGCTGGTGGAGCACGGAGGCCAGACACTCAGCCACTTGGGCCCAGGCTTAACTGACAGTAGCGCCTCTGACGCTGAGTG
Source organism: Escarpia spicata (assembly GCA_963995525.1). Taxonomy (NCBI): domain Eukaryota; kingdom Metazoa; phylum Annelida; class Polychaeta; order Sabellida; family Siboglinidae; genus Escarpia; species Escarpia spicata. Next base: position 10,710,646 of record OZ023210.1, read on the forward strand.
ACACTGACTGACTGGCAGCCAGTGTTAGCACCAGGCCTGGATGACACTGTTTTTGTGGTTGAAATAAAATGTTTGCGATTTTAAAATTTGTGTTATGTTTTGATATTTGTAGGACTAGTAAACCTTTTGGCGGGCTAGTAAACTTTTGTTTTTACTAGTCTTCAAAGTTTTCAATTGATAAAAGATTGTTTTTTGAGCCATGAAGTCGGCCTTTTGACATATCCGAATAGCTCTTTTCTGAAAAATATGCAAGCCTTAAATTATAGGTATTGCCCCAAATTTCACAACAGTAATTTAAATACGGCATGATGAAAGTACATTATAATGAATATAATGAAGGCTTATTCAATAAATGTTTCACCCTATTCATTACAGATACATTTTTGAGATTTTACTTTTTATCTGGCTAATGTGTTCATTCCATTTTAAATGGGAATCAACGTGTACACCAAAAACGTAGACTCTATTAATGTTCTTACCATTGATACTGACCAAGTGGTTGTTTTCACTTTGTCTATTACCAAAAATCATAAAATTTGTTTTGGCTATATTTAGGGAAAGCTTATTAACTTGAAACCATCTGTATAATCTGTCTAATTCTGTTGACACTGTTTCACACACTGACAGATTGTCAACTGAGTAAAAGAAATTAGTATCATCGGCAAAGACAATTGATTTAATTAACAATGACACATTACACAAAATTTACACATACTATTAATATATATATATATATATGATAAACAACGCAGGACCCAATATAGATCCCTGTGGAAGTCCACATGTAACATTCATGTATTCTGAAATTGTATCATTAATACAAACATATTGGCTTCTGTTTTTAAGGTAATTACAGATCCACATATTAACTATTCCTCTTATTCCATAATCTTAAGTGTTTGACGAGAATGTTGTGATCCACTGTTACAAAGGCCTTTTTCAGGCCAATGAAGACACCAACAGTAGATTTACAATCATCATTAGAAGTAGTAATTTCTTCCACGAGTTCCAATATTGCCAGTGATGTTGACATATTTTTCCTAAACCCATATATTGGCTTTCATACAATATTTGTTTGTCATCTATAAATGACATCATCCTATTGTGGAAGATCTTTTCTTTACAAACTTCTGTAGCTTCTAAATCCCTAGGAATCTGAGCTCAGAGGCGCAACATACAAGAATCATTGGGCAAAATCATTAACAGGGACAAGCAAGGGTCGTCCTTAGAGCAAGAGATCGCTGAAGGTTAGGGTGGGAATGCAATTTAAAATAAATAAGTGTGCAGTTTTTTATGAAAGGTTTTTATAGGTCTGTAGTTAGTAAAATTATTAATATCGCCATTTTTTAATAACGGGATAACTTTAGCAATTTTCATACCATCTGGGAAAATTCCCTTCTGTAATGAGGTATTAAGAATATGCGCTAGGGGTCTTACTAGGTACGGTATTAGTTGTTTAACTAGGCACATGTCAATATCATCATGATCTTTAGATTTCTTGCTTTTTTTGTTTTATTCACCAGGTTAATGATTTCTTCTTCAGTAACAGGTTTTAGAAACAGAGTATCTTCAGCCACATCAGATAAATAACTTATAAACATATCATCACTCTTTGGAATATTATTCATCAGAGATGGCTTTATATTTACAAAGAAAATTTTAAAAACTATTAGCAATATTTTGGCTACCTGTGACTGTGGCCCCATTGTTATTAAATTCAGTGGGATATTTTGTTCCTTTTGTTTTATGTTAATCAGGCTGTTTATCATTTTCCATGTTTCATTTATGTTTCCCTTGTTTTTTCCAGAAGTTCTGTAAAGTATTATTTCTCACAGTAACTTAGTATGCACGTCTTCATTATCTTCATTAGCAATTGATCTTTTTTTCAGGAACTGTTGATAGTTTAGTTTTTTCTTGCATGCATTTATTAAAGAATTCGTCATCCATGTCTTGCCTTTTGTTAACAGTTTTCTGTTTAATGATAGGACGTGTTGCATTGTATAATTTTGTCAATGTTTCAGTAAATGTATTGTACATACCATTTACATCTTCACTTTCTAGAATTTCATTACAATAATAACTATATAATGTGCTAATAAACAGCACTATATGTATAGATGGTTTAATTTACTCAGCATGATGTAGTTTAATCACTAATTATGTGGCTCTTCAGCTCAATATTCATATTAGTTTATTTCAACAACAATACTTACAACACAGAATTTGCCAAATATGCAGTTATAAACCACGTATCGAGGTTGAAATGGGCAAGAAGATGTGTATCATTTATAACACTTGCCCAATTGCAGTAAATATAAAAACAGTTGTTATTTGATTTCCAACGATTACCTCAATGTTTGAGAAAGGCTGGCTCTAAAAACATTAACTCAAACCATAGGTGCGGAACCAGACTTGATCGGTTGAACCCCTTATATTTTAGGGGCGGCTGGATGTAGGATTAGCCCCCAATATTTAGAGCCACAAGGTATTTTTTGGCAAACTTCACAGGGGATGCAACTGGAGGGTTTTGGATAGCCTCAATGTGGGGTGTTTTTGGTGAGCCTCAAGAGAAGGTGCAATTGAAGGTTTTTTGAGCACCTCAGCCCACCCTCAATGTTCACTATTTTCTGATGCCAATGCAAACCACACACACACACACACTATAAATTTGAACATCAATCAGCCTGATTCGTAATAGGCTAAATCATCTTAAGAGCAAGTTTTCAGTTTAAAGAAAATATTTATGAATACGTTCATATAATTGTACTGGACATTCAATATTAAACACAATTCTAATTTCATCTCCACGGTCTATAACTGGTTCTCTCAAACATTTTTGCATTAAGACCCCTTTTCACATACTTTTCATTAATGACTCCTTAACCCTACTCATTCCAAAAGAAATACTTGGTTTAAAAAAATTAACATAAAAAAGAGCATTGTTGTCAAACGGCAGACTTGGGCTAAAAATTCAAACAGCAAACAGTATTTTTGGCTTATTAAACACAGTAGTCTTACTCATACTGCATGATTCCTCACATGGATGCTCATGCATGCATGCACACATGCACGCACATGCACACGCACATGCACACGCACAACATTTTACACAATCAAACCAAAATCTGTATAAGAAGTGCGGGCCTAATGCAATGGTAGATATTTTATACATTAATATACCCAACAACTAAGCAGTGTCAGATTGGGTGCATATTCACTCACACACATAATAATAGATTTTATTCAGATTTATGTTCTCTGCTTTCAGGGGAGAATAACGTCGCTGTAATAATTTACAACAATGATGCCAGTAGTTGGTGTGAGTACATCAAGCATGAAGTAAAGAGGGTTGACCAGCCGGAAGATGAGATCAATTTCTCCTACATCCAGGACACAGACATGTTTCCGACAATGAACAAGGCCACACAGAACAGTCTCTGCAGTGCAAAGGTCATCGTCGTCATTGCGTCTCCGGCATTTATTCTCGGCATACAGGAAGACAAGACACGCGAGTGCGTTATCCCAGATCCAACGAATGCCATTCTCTTCCTGTGTGGAGTCACCGTGGAGCATCTCGAGACTTCCGGCATCGCCAAACGCTTCCACCAGTTTGATATCTGGACAAAGATAACGCATGAGAAACCACGCGATCTATTACTTCGTATCGTGGTTAACGTTGAGAATGCCGCAGGGAACCCCACGCCCTTGTGTGCCTTGAAGGCAAGTCAAGCCACAGCTGACAAATGCGGAGGGCCCAACACTGGTGCAGCCACCACTTACGTGGATCCAAATTGGGCATTCGATATAACACCCTCTCGTATCCGATCGGAGGTAAGTGGGGTGATTATGATTAATAAATGATGCTTTAAATTATAGGCTCGTAATAAACATACATTATGGAAGTTTACATGCAATTCTCTGAATGCTATTTGAAAACATATGTATCCACCACTGTATATGTATATATGTCATCTCGATTGACTTTGACATGTTCTTACCAATATGCTACTGCACCCAACTCATAATATGTAAGTATGCGCATGCATGCGCGCATGCACACACACACACACACACACTTATTACTCTCTCCTTTGTCTCTCTATCTCTCCTTCCTCTCCTTTTTTAGTCTTTTGGGCCAAAGGTCCAATGGACTTATGCCATCACTCTGCGGCGCCGTCCGCCATGCGCTGTGCTTTAGCTGCCATATCTCAGCCATATCTCAGAAACCGTTCAGCAACTTTTTCTCTAATTTTGTATAGACATATCTTAGGGTACTGCCACTAAGCACGAGAAATCTGTATTTGATCGAATCATTATAAGGGCCCCTCAAGGCCCCTGAAACTGGTTTATTTTAACATTTTGCCTATTTTTTTCCAAAGCTCTTCAGTAACTTTTGATTTTGCATAGAGCTTTATTTTTTTTAATTTTATTGCATTTTTAAAGAGTATACTGATATCGTATTTCTGAAAACTGTGTCAACCAATCAGTGTGTAATTGCTGCATGGAGGACATGTGAGATGTATTTAATTTATTAATAATATCGTATAGGAAATTGAACTTTAATTCTGGTCTGTAATTATCGTCACTTAACGCAGGACAAAGGGCAGTGTGGCCACTGTTGGCACTGAATTTTGGTCAGTGTGTGGTCAGCAGTGTTCTGCCAGGTTTTCAAAAGGGCAGGGTGCAATTTTAGTAAAAGGGCACGTAGAGCGCCATGAGCAGTGGCTAAAAGGGTATTTGCGACACGCGACTGAATTAATATAGTATATTATGTACACAGTGTATACATACATTTATGTACTATAATATAAGCTCAGGCATTGTAGAACAAAACAGTATTCAGCTTTACATAACTTTTTAATTTGTGTCAGTCTGCATAATATTCAACATACACAGAGAATATTATACAGGTAATATTTTTTGTTAAATTCCTTTGGGCTAGGTTTAACATAATTGAGATATACTGTTATTTTCGATTTGGAAAATTCAAAATGTACAAGCAACATAGTAATTTTGAAAAAATGACATTTAGATCAATATAAATGTGGACAAATGGAACATTATAGAGGGGGTGCAGGGGGTATTTTCATGATCCGTGATTAGCACAATTATTTCCTCTTGAAACGTGAAAGCTCTTTTTTATCCCTGTGATTCGTGATCATGTGCAACAGCGTGAAGCGTGATTTAAAATATATTTTCCTTGTGAACCGTGATTGAGGTATCACTTTCTTCAGGTGACTAAAAATTTTGATCTCCTGCTCACAAAATATATCTTCGTGAAACAAGAAATTGTATTTTTCAGTGTGAAATGTGAAAACCCAAATATGTTCCCTGTGAATTGTGATCCAGGACCCCCCCTGCACCCCCTCATTATAGTATGTATAGACAATACAAACAGAACATTTTATGTATAAATTCACATCATATTTAATATTCCCAGAGACTATTATATAAGCAAAAGATATACAAAATATTGTTGGGGTAGGCTGAACAGAAATTTAGATACATTGCACTGCAAATCTCATCTCGCTTACCCCTAGAATATCTAGATGGTAAGCATTCATTTCCTTCAGCACTTGCTCCATCCACCCGCTCTGAAAGAGCGTTCGAACATTCCATGTGCCTACTCTGGTGTTAGTTTTGGCGTTAAAGATGTGGCTCATTGGGGGTTGAGCTTCCTGGCGGCTTTCACTCAACACTGTCATAGATACATCTGTTAGGAAGGAGAAGAGGGTCCAACAGAGAACAGTGGATTACTGGAGACTCGTGGAAACTGATTGATAAAAGGAAGGATATGAAGATCACAAGAGATCAAGCAGCTAGAAATATCCAACAATGGAGATCATCAGATGATGAATACAGGAAACTGGACAAGGAAGTAAAAAAGAGCTGTAGGACAGATAAGAGGAAATGGTTAGAAGAGAAAGGTAAAGAAGCACAAACAGCAGCAGAACGGAATGACTCGAAGACGCTGTATAGGATTGTGAGAGAGCTAACTACCGCGAAAAGCAATTCCAACACACCAATAAAAGACAAAGATGGCAGAGTGCTTCTAACAAGCGAGGAACAAGCCACGAGGTGGGTTGTTATGGTTTCATATTGCTTTGAAATCACAGATCTTCTTAAATTTGTCAAATTTATCAACTTTCTTTCATTTAATAAGAGTTTGACATTGAATTTTTGGTCTGGTACAACCTTTCAACTGTGCTACTTGCAAAATTGCTGCTCACCAACTCTCCTGCAAGGTTTCTACAACCACCGAAAATCTGCCTAAATAGTAGAGTATTGGGATAAAATTCAACAATATTTTTAATAACACAAACTAATATATACAATCTTCATGAAACGGTCTACTCAAATATTTTATTTCCAGGTGTATCTTCGCTGGCATGCGTATAGTCTCCACTAAACATGTTAACATTTTACTTCCATCATAACTCTTAATGATCTGTAACTATGATTCACCAAAAACCATTTCATTAATAATTACAAACTCACAATATAGTCCAAAGGACTTCAGGGCCTCTTGGCCCATTTTTACTCTCACTCATTCTCTCTGTCTCTCTCTCCACCCTCTTTTCCCCCTCTCTCCCCCTCTCTCCCCCCTCTCTCCCCCTCTCTCCCCCCTCTCTCCCCCTCTCTCCCCCCTCTCTCCCCCTCTCTCCCCCCTCTCTCCCCCCTCTCTCCCCCTCTCTCCCCCCTTTCTCCCCCTTCTCTCCCCCCTCTCTCCCACTTTTCTCCCCCCTCTCTCCCCCTTCTCTCCCCCCTCTCTCCCCCTCTCTCTCCACGTGGATGACTCAGTTATATGCTTATTGCAGCAACAAACAGAAGTCGTCATGTTCTTCCATAATCAAGTGCCAGACGGATGTCAACTGAACGTCCTGGTTGATCAGGAAAAGCTGTTGGTTCGCAAACGCAATCCTTACACATTCTCCTTCACCGCTCCAGGTAAACTCAGTTTGTTTATGGTCAGGGATGGTGCATGATATCTAAAAGTAAAAATACGGTGTAATGCAAATAATTCAAAAACTTTCTTAAAAGTAAATACCTGGTACTCTGAATGTTACAACCATCCATGGCAAAATAATAAATTTTTCGTGTTAGTATTGTTAGGTATTAATTTTTTATTGCAAGGACATGATTCCTGGGGAAAGCATATAGAATATTTTTTAACTGTTTAAAAAATAAACCAGACAATTATTCTGCAATAGTTTTGAAAATACTGCAAATGCAGGCAGTAGTGTATTTGCAAAAGTATCACAAATACTCTGTATAACTATAAAAGTATTGCAGATGCTTGCAATACTGTATTACACACATCACAAAGTATTGCAAATACTATGCAGCAGCATACTTTTCATAACTTGCAAATACAGTGGAACATCACTATTAAATTCACCCCAGGGACAGGACAAAAGTGATCTAAATAGCAAGGTGATAATTTTAGCAGGACTAATTACCTATATCTTCTTGTATGTGGAAATCATTTGGGTCTGTCCTAGTGTGACCTTATTTGCAAGGTGGCTGTATTACTGAGGAGACCGTAAAGCGATATTGTATTGCATACAGTTTTACAATACAAATATTTTGCCATACTAAAACCGGGGTAAAATGTGGAATACAGTGTACTCTGAATACTGTAATAATAGTAATAATAAATTTCTATAGCACAGGTCTATATCCCCAGGAATCTCACCTCAGTGGTGCAGCATACAAGAATCATACTATCAATAAAGTTCACTTCTATGACAATAACATACCTCTAAGTGAGTCTTACTCCTGGATCAAGCTGGTCGATATCAAGTAATGAAATTCATTGTATGGGCCCCTGACACGTACACCCTCCTATGCAAAGCAACAATGCAAGACAAACGTAGATTGAAATAGGTCAACTTAATGACATTTAATTTGATTCATTTACATACATCATGTAAACGACAACATAGTTACATCAATACATGTTCACAGCAAGCATGCCAGCCCCAATGGTATTGCTAACCACTACCTACAAGTCGTAGCCGTGTCACCAACCACCAGTACTAACTATCTCACGACACTATATTTACCATTGACACCGTATCGGTGGGGGTCACTCCCCAGTACTAACTATCTCACGACACTATATTTACAATTGACACCGTATCGGTGGGGGTCACTCCCCAGTACTAACTATCTCACGACACTATATTTACAATTGACACCGTATCGGTGGGGTCACTCCGCCACCAGGTCACCTTAAATCAAATGTGTCCATTCATTATGTAATCTGTGATGGCGATTTTCTCAAAAAACTTTTTTCTAAAATTTATGCGTTTGGAAACAGGATATCTCTGGGAATAATTATGCTACACAAATGAGGTTTTCAATGTTGCATTCAGCAGACTTTTCTCTGCGAACAGATCAGACACTTTTTTAAAATCTTACGTAGTTTGAAAGATATAAAGCATATATTTGTTGCCAAAAATATTTTTGTTTTTGCACTTTACAAAAAAGTATTAAAAAAATAAAAACAACACATATTGAAATATTTTCTGATCATTTCACAATGGAATGTATACATAACATGGATTTGCAAGAATTATAATTATAAACGTATGCTCAAAAAAGAAAGGCAGTGTTTCTAAATTTGCCAATATTGGTTCAAAATGGCAGCCATTTTGTTTGTTACCATGGAAATGGGGGTCAGGCCAAAAAATTTTCAACATCTTTTTACGCAGTTTAATCCATTCCATACTTTGGGCAAAACAAATTGCACAAATAAAAAAATTGTCCTATCTACCTGCCATGTCTGGCCTTAAGGGGTGATATGGCAGCTAGATAGGACTTTTTTTAAAGCATAATTAATATATTTTTTGTACCCATGCGGTAGAGAAAATCTTACTGAGTAAAAAAATATATGTTGAAATTTTTTCTGCCTGACCCCCTGTTTCGATGGTAAAATACAAAATGGCTGCCAAATATAGCACATCTAAAAATTGCAACACTCTGGAAGTAATAATGATATGGTAATTTGGCTAGGATTGTTGTGTATTCTCCTGGATATTTTCTACAATCTGTATACAAAATTCCAGTTTTTTGAATATTTTATTTTGAATTTTCAAACAACGTAATTGTAAATGAGGAGTCACACAGTACTGGCCAAAAAAGGAGGACTGGACGCCAAAAACAAAAGTACAAAAAAAAGAATAAAAAAAAAGTGCTTAAAATAAATTAAAAACTATCTTAGATGGTAGCCAAGATACATCTACACCTAAAATTAAAGAAGAAGATAAGATCTCTATACTCACTGTTATGTGGCGCAATGCCAAGTGAAGTTCATGATGTAAGTTACATGGTGTCTTTTAACTAAAATATGAGAATGTGAAACCCTTCAGAAATCAAAGTTTGCTTGACTGATGTATGCTAGTACCTCATCAGAATCCAACCAAAAGATATAAAGAAATATAGCATAAGTTACAGGACACCAGTTTGGCCCAGTATTGTGCAACTCCTCAAATGCAAAAATTTTCAACACATTTTGGGATGTTACTCCAAAGATGAAGCATAAAACCAAAAAGCACCATTCTAGCTGCCATATCTCGCTTTAAGTAGTGCTGGTTTGTTTGATGTGTTGCGACAGAGCATCGGGAGGGAGAGGTGCACGCAGTACTGGAATGTTTTGATGTGTTGCGACAGAGCATCGGGAGGGAGAGGTGCACGCAGTACTGGAATGTTTTGATGTGTTGCGACAGAGCATCGGGAGGGAGAGGTGCACGCAGTACTGGAATGTTTTGATGTGTTGCGAAAGAGCATCGGGAGGGAGAGGTGCACGCAGTACTGGAATGTTTTGATGTGTTGCGACAGCATCGGGAGGGAGAGGTGCACGCAGTACTGGAATGTTTTGATGTGTTGCGACAGAGCATCGGGAGGGAGAGGTGCACGCAGTACTGGAATGTTTTGATGTGATGCGACAGAGCATCGGGAGGGAGAGGTGCACGCAGTACTGGAATGTTTTGATGTGTTGCGACAGAGCATCGGGAGGGAGAGGTGCACGCAGTACTGGAATGTTTTGATGTGTTACGACAGAGCATCGAGAGGGGGAGGTACACGCAGTACTGGAATGTGATGATGAACGCATTGGTGAACTCACCCTGAAATATGACTGTGACTTGGAGAAAATCAATGGTTTGATTCAGGTGGGTTAGAGGTTACTGGTTGCATCCGCAACACAAAAATACAAATGACCAAATTGCACCTTTTTTTAAAGAACTGCTGCCAATCACTTGTCACTGTGAGCTGAGTCTTTCTGAGGCATTCCAAAGCCATATTTTATTAAGTAAAATAATTAGCTTGGATTAAACCCTGTTAAGCAGAGCCGATCTTAGAAGTTCTTATGATGTACATGACAAGGAAAGGGCATAATTAATTTTGGGCCTTGTGTAATTCGTAGCACTATGAAATACAGACTAATTTGCCGCCTGACTCAATCTGTGTCTGTCAAGATACAGTACCGGAAATATTTTATCTCATATAAGTCGTATTGGTCTGAAGAAATTGTAAGCAACACCTTTGCAACAACGACAAATGAGCAAAGTAAAAAAAAAAAACTTTCAAAATAATATCTGTCTAACCGAGCCTAAAATTTGAGAATAGCATTAACAGGAAACACGGCACTTGTACTTCAAGTGCCGTCATCCCACATAGTTTCATGCATAGCACGTTATAAAATATTGACTTTTCGGGCATGTTGAAGTCCAAACAGCATGCTGGGTTGCACCAGTCCCCGCTGCTGTGGTCATGGGTTACTGTGCTTGAAGTGAGCGATATATACAGTGCATGTTGATGCATATCAAATCACTATTTGTACCTCAATAATCACAATATTTTATAACATTGTATGCTTGGAATGATGTGGAAGGACGGAATGAACACATTGAGGTATCAAATTTTGACAAAGTTGTACTTATGATGACAAAATTGAGGTGGGTCCAGATTGTACACATGTGCCGGAAACACATATTATTCGGGAGACCTTAACTGGAAACTGTACCATTTAGTTTGTGTGGCCTTTGGATGTTCTGGATTTGCCGTGTAGATACACCTTCAAGCCCTTGAGCTTATCTGTAAGCAAAGCAGGATACATGACCTGGATCGGACACTATCCAAGCTGTTTGATGAGAAGTCTGGCACCATCCCAGTGGCTGCAGTTGAAAACCTGTTTGGGATGCACGAATACGCCGCACATGGTAAGAACCAGTTCTATGTCCCCCCCTCAAGTAGCTGAAGCAGCAAATGATAAGGTCCAGGTCTATGTTTCCCCCTCAAGTAGCTGATACAACAAATGGTAATATCTAGTTCTATGTTTCCCCTCAAGTAGCTGAAGCAGCAAATGTTAAGAATCAATTCTACGTTTCTTCCTCAAGTAGCTGAAGCAGCAAATGGTAACAACCAATTCTATGTCCCCCCTCAAGTAGCTGAAGAAACAAATGGATTGGACCAGTTCTGTGTTTCACCAGTTCTATGTTTCCCCCTCAAGTAGCTGAAGCAGTAAATGGTAAGAACCAGTTCTATATCTACCCTCAAGAGCTGAAGCAACACACAGTAAGGACCAGTTCTATAGCTACCCTCAAGAGCTGAAGCAACACATGGTAAGGACCAGTTCTATATCTACCCTCAAGAGCTGAAGCAACACATGGTAAGGACCAGTTCTATAGCTACCCTCAAGAGCTGAAGCAAAACGTGGTAAGAACCAATTCTATATCTCTCCTGAAGAGCCAAAGCAACAAGAAGAAAGAACCAGTTCTATGTTTCCCACTCAAGTAACTTAAACAGCAAATTGAAAGACCCAGTTCTACGTTCCCCCTCAAGTAGCTGAAACAGCAAATGGTAAGGACCAGTCCTATAGTCTAATGCAGTTGACATGAGACATATGCATTTAGCGTCCATCTCGCGTTCTAAATCTATGTAAATCTAACACATTTGCCATTTCAAAAAATAGTAATGCCAACAGGCTTGTTTTCATGCACATGTTTTTATAATGTATCCATACGCTTGGGCGGATAGTGTGTAGCGCCATAGATTCTGCGAAGTTACTTTGATTATCTTCAGTGACGTGTATAAACAGTTTTTTCCAGAAAAATTGAATAACTAAAAGTGCTGCCACTGGTGCCTTGTTGAGAGATTGCGGTGCTGCCACCAGGTGTCGTTTTGAGAAAGTTGACCTCACCCACATTTCCCCATACTACTTGGGAGCTCTGTTAAAGTGTTCAATCTGAGCTGAGATTCCTGGGGATATAGGCGATATAGAAGTTTTATTATTATTAAATTGTGTGGTATTCCAGTGAACCTCCAGCATGAACTGCCAACGTTGCTGCACTTTGCTGCGAAGTACGGTCTGAAGGAGTTTGCGAGTCAGCTGATCAACCTGCCCGGGGCCCTCCTCGCCTACAGTACAGGCAACAAGGATGGCGACCGCCCGGCTCAGATTGCACACAAGTTTACGCACGTAGAGTTGGCAAACTATTTTGACACATACATCGAAATGGTACGATTTGTCTCATCTGTGTATGTCTGTCCTTGATGCAGTGTTTAGCAATGTACAATGAAAAACATGTATTTTCATGAAACACAAAACATTGTAGTAGTTAAAAGACAGTGATGGGCATTTATATATATATATATACATATATATATATATATATATATATGTATATATACAGCTGTATATATTAGATAGATATATATATAATAATATATATAACATTTATACATTGAAATTGGAGGATTGTGTAAAGAAAGATTTGGTGGAATTGACAGAGAAATGGAGATTGGGAGGTGTGGGTGTGTGGAGACAGTGTGGAGACAGTGTGGAGACTGTGTGGAGACAGTGTGGAGACAGTGTGGAGACAGTGTGGAGACTGTGTGGAGACAGTGTGGAGACAGTGTGGAGACAGTGTGGAGACAGTGTGGAGACAGTGTGGAGACTGTGGAGACTGTGTGGAGACAGTGTGGAGACAGTGTGGAGACAGTGTGGAGACAGTGTGGAGACTGTGTGGAGACAGTGTGGAGACAGTGTGGAGACTGTGTGGAGACAGTGTGGAGACAGTGTGGAGACAGTGTGGAGACTGTGTGGAGACAGTGTGGAGACAGTGTGGAGACAGTGTGGAGACAGTGTGGAGACTGTGTGGAGACAGTGTGGAGACAGTGTGGAGACTGTGTGGAGACAGTGTGGAGACAGTGTGGAGACAGTGTGGAGACTGTGTGGAGACAGTGTGGAGACAGTGTGGAGACAGTGTGGAGACAGTGTGGAGACAGTGTGGAGACAGTGTGGAGACAGTGTGGAGACAGTGTGGAGACAGTGTGGAGACAGTGTGGAGACAGTGTGGAGACTGTGTGGAGACAGTGTGGAGACAGTGTGGAGACAGTGTGGAGACTGTGTGGAGACAGTGTGGAGACAGTGTGGAGACAGTGTGGAGACTGTGTGGAGACAGTGTGGAGACAGTGTGGAGACAGTGTGGAGACAGTGTGGAGACAGTGTGGAGACTGTGTGGAGACTGTGTGGAGACAGTGTGGAGACTGTGTGGAGACAGTGTGGAGACAGTGTGGAGACAGTGTGGAGACAGTGTGGAGACAGTGTGGAGACAGTGTGGAGACTGTGTGGAGACTGTGTGGAGACTGTGTGGAGACAGTGTGGAGACAGTGTGGAGACAGTGTGGAGACTGTGTGGAGACAGTGTGGAGACTGTGTGGAGACTGTGTGGAGACTGTGTGGAGACTGTGTGGAGACAGTGTGGAGACAGTGTGGAGACAGTGTGGAGACAGTGTGGAGACAGTGTGGAGACTGTGTGGAGACAGTGTGGAGACAGTGTGGAGACTGTGTGGAGACAGTGTGGAGACTGTGTGGAGACTGTGTGGAGACAGTGTGGAGACAGTGTGGAGACTGTGTGGAGACAGTGTGGAGACTGTGTGGAGACTGTGTGGAGACAGTGTGGAGACTGTGTGGAGACTGTGTGGAGACAGTGTGGAGACAGTGTGGAGACAGTGTGGAGACTGTGTGGAGACTGTGTGGAGACTGTGTGGAGACAGTGTGGAGACTGTGTGGAGACAGTGTGGAGACTGTGTGGAGACTGTGTGGAGACAGTGTGGAGACTGTGTGGAGACTGTGTGGAGACTGTGTGGAGACTGTGTGGAGACTGTGTGGAGACAGTGTGGAGACTGTGTGGAGACTGTGTGGGGACTGTGTGGGGACTGTGTGGAGACTGTGGAGACAATGACCAGAAACGAAGGAAAACAAAAAGTTGCGGACGAAAACAATCGCTGAACAAATATTGTTTAAACAACAGGGTAAATATCAACTCAGTCAGATGGGATGGAAGGCTTCAGCTAAGGTCCAAATTGGTCGCTATGGTTGGAAACACTGTACCTTGCAATAATGACATATTTTTTTAACCAGAATACACTGAGAAACTTTGTATTTTGTCTACAGAACGGAATATTGTATGAGATGATCGAACCTTACATGTCCTTCAACATTGATTCCCCTTGCTACATGGAGATGCAAGCATATTGTGAGTCCAGTTGTTCTGTTTTACATGTGTAGTGAACTTACCATTGAACTGGAAATTGACAGTCATCCACAGCTTCACATGTTTAGAATCTTATTAAGAATCCTATAAGAAACAGTTTTTGCATAGAATTGTTTACTAATTTAAATGTTCGAACGAGTATACATGCAAAGTGTATCAGGAATTTGAAAATGTATTTTATGATGGAAATTACAAGGTTAAACTATTATAGAGTTGTTATATTACAACTGTTCTCAGTTTTGCTTATGTTAAAATAATTAAAACAGCATTGCTTTCTGTTGTGTAGAAACTGTTGTACATCAGCTTACAGATGCATACATGCACACTTAGGCACGCACACACACATGCATGCCTGCACGCACACACACCACCCATGCACACACACACACACACACCACACACACGCACACACACATACACACACACACACACACATACACTCACACCACCCACACACACACCACCCACACACACACACATACACACACACACACACACACACACACACACACACACACACACCACACACACACACACACACACAAATGACCTGCAAAATATATAACATGTTGTTTGCAACATTTTAGGATGCAGCTTATACATATAATGTGGTCATTTTATAAGGCGATATACAGTTTTTGTTAATTAATTTTCAGACAACTCTGCAGACAACTCAACGCAGGCACTTTATTCCGTAGCCAACCCAGTCGTGGAGGAATTATACATTGACATGTCTGGAAACAAGAGTCTTCCTGGCTACATGGTGATGAACCGACCTAGTATGTAACATAATGCTTGTGCACTGTTGACATCCTTATCACCCATTGTCACGTACAGGGATGCAGTCATGATTTCATAAGAGCACATGTTCATATGGACTGTCACGAATACTGGTACAGTCATGATTTCATAAGAGCACATGTTCATATGGACTGTCACGAATACTGGTACAGTCATGATTTCATAAGAGCACATGTTCATATGGACTGTCACGAATACTGGTACAGTTATGATTTCATAAGAGCACATGTTCATATGGACTGTCACGAATACTGGTACAGTCATGATTTCATAAGAGCACATGTTCATATGGACTGTCACGAATACTGGTACAGTCATGATTTCATAAGAGCACATGTTCATATGGACTGTCACGAATACTGGTACAGTCATGATTTCATAAGAGCACATGTTCATATGGACTGTCACGAATACTGGTACAGTCATGATTTCATAAGAGCACATGTTCATATGGACTGTCACGAATACTGGTGCAGTTATTATTTCATAAGAGCACATGTTCATATGGACTGTCACGAATACTGGTACAGTCATGATTTCATAAGAGCACATGTTCATATGGACTGTCACGAATACTGGTACAGTTATGATTTGGAATGGAATTCCTGGGGAATCCCTGCATCGAAACATGAAATAGAACTTTGGAAATGTTATGTCTAAAAATGCCTAATCTATAGTCTGAGACGATCTTCCCACTATGTTCGGTTCACTTACTGCAACTACATCTATGCTACACCCAGTCCATGGATACGCCCACTACAACTTTCAGTTTTCGATGGCAATCTTGCTCATTTTAAAGGGATTATTTCTTTGGGTTAAAGAGAGGTTGTCCGATCATGTTTTGTGTAAAATAAAAAAAGTTATCAGGGTTCGTGCAGGACATGGAAAACCTTGAACAGTTCAAAATCAAGGCCTTGAAAAGCCTGGAATTTTCTAAATAGCATGGAAAAGCCTGGAATTCTAGGTTTTCAGAAATAAAATGACAGATAGTTCTCTGCCTATGGAAACCATGAGTGGTGAATCATTCGTCTCTGAAGGATCAAACTGCTACAGTAGTGGTTTATAACTGCTTTCTTTGGTTTGTTCTGTGGGGACTAGGTGATACAGGTTTGTATTACTTAAACTTAAGATGTACGTTTTATGTAACCGTTATGCTCAATAGTAGTTGTTTTTGGCACAAATAAAAAAAATTGATTCTAGTAAAAGCATAGAAATGGCATGGAATGTTATAGTTGCTCATGTGCATAAACCCTGTCTAACAATATAAACTGTATCTATTATAAGTGTTATAACATACTGACCACCTAAATGTGTTTAATAACACACTGACCACCTAAATGTGTTTTATAACAAACTGACCATCTAAATGTGTTTTACAACACACTGACCACCTAAATGTGTTTTATAACACACTGACCACCTAAATGTGTTTTATAACATACTGACCACCTAAATGTGTTTTATAACACACTGACCACCTAAATGTGTTTTATAACACACTGACCACCTAAATGTGTTTTATAACACACTGACCACCTAAATGTGTTTAATAACACACTGACCACCTAAATGTGTTTTATAACACACTGACCACCTAAATGTGTTTTATAACACACTGACCACCTAAATGTGTTTAATAACATACTGACCACCTAAATGTGTTTTATAACAAACTGACCATCTAAATGTGTTTTACAACACACTGACCACCTAAATGTGTTTTATAACACACTGACCACCTAAATGTGTTTTATAACATACTGACCACCTAAATGTGTTTTATAACACACTGACCACCTAAATGTGTTTTATAACACACTGACCACCTAAATGTGTTTTATAACACACTGACCACCTAAATGTGTTTAATAACATACTGACCACCTAAATGTGTTTTATAACAAACTGACCATCTAAATGTGTTTTACAACACACTGACCACCTAAATGTGTTTTATAACACACTGACCACCTAAATGTGTTTTATAACACACTGACCACCTAAATGTGTTTTATAACATACTGACCACCTAAATGTGTTTTATAACACACTGACCACCTAAATGTGTTTTATAACACACTGACCACCTAAATGTGTTTTAATTAGCCATTTGTTGTTGTTGAAATGTGTTTATATATAAATCAGTTTGCTTACATGGTTGCAAGCCACTTTTGAAGAAGTAGCATCAGGTCCGATTTCTAATTATTGCAGATGGATATGTGTGCCCCATAATACATTGCCACACCCCGTTGGGTCACAACTATCCTCAGAATTATCCGAGCTATTCACCATGATTTCTGTAAACTGTGAACTGTTCAATTCAAAGTTATTTCTCGTTTATCAACACAAATTTGGGTGACGGTATTGTTTATACTGTACACGATTTCACAATAAAAACTGAACGAACAACCTCCCTTTAAATTCAATGGAAACGCCCATCAATCGCTATACTTACCCGTTGCTATGACAGAGCCTGCTCTTGAGAGGCCAAAGACAAAGAGACAGGAGGAACTGTTTGATGTCTTCATGCTACTACATGACAAGAAGATCTCGGCCTCGGAGTCACAGAGCCTCATTAACAGCTGGGTGAACAAGCATGCGAGGGGCCGAACCTTCAAAGACAAACAGGTAATTCCTTACATTAAAATATGTTGTCGTACAGGGTGGTCGTGTGAATTCACAAAGTCCCTCAAAACATACAGCATTCTGTATGGGAAGATGTGATTTGGTTGTGTATTGCATGAAAAAGAGATTGCTTCAGGGGCACCACGTATTGGGTGAAACATTAAAGTACATCTACATCATTGTGGATATCAGAACCAGGCACCGTGGTGGGTGATGTCTTGGCAGTAGAATCTGGCGGTAATTCTTTGTCATTTTCGAAGTGGTAAGTAGTGGTGATGTGATAGAGCAGGTCGATCGAGGGGACGGTGGTTCGATTCCATCTGCCGCCCTTTCGAAACATAGGCAATTTCGGTCGCTTCATGTTGCCTGTAACTTTCAGACGAGATACTAACAGCCGTTGGTACTTTCTATCTGGTGTCTATGCCAGGGGAAGTTAAAGATCTCACACAGGCGGTAAAGGTAGAAAAGGCCGACGACTTTTCAGCATTTCTTTTGAAGAATACAGATAGTGTGTTTGATCCCTGCAATTAAGATTAAGACAAGCAATTTATTAGTTTCAATGTATTTTGAGATGCATAAATTTTATTTTAGCAGTTAATTTATTTAAATCATTGAATGGTGTACTCTAGTGCTGGTTCGATATATCGAAATATCGCTGTACTTGTGAAAGTTCGATACTGACACTTCGTGGTATTGTGATACTTCGATATTTTGGTATCGAACGGCAACAGTTCGATACCTTAAATATTTCAATACCTTCGATCTTTCAATACGTCGATATTTTGATACCTTCGATATTTCGATACCTTCTATACTTTGTCGATACCTATACTTCGATATCGAGTCCATTCGACGTCGATGCGAAGACATAACATCGTTTTCAAAGACGAAGTTATGTACGGAAAGTACGGCTACTCTGCTGCGGGCTTCGTTTCCTAACTTGACAGGGTTGACTATGTTGTATGTATTAGGCCGCTTAGGTGTGGTTCTTTTTAAAAAAACATAATAAAATGTAACATCTCAGTGATTTTATAAAGCTTTATTGTGGAGTCAGTTTAAAAAAAAGTATGTATATAAATAATTATTTGAGTGCGATCTCAGCTTAGCCTTGATTATTTAAGCCTCGTTACGACGTCGTTGGGTGGCACTACTGTTTGCTTCACCACTTTACCTTGCCCACTCTACACAACATTCCAGTAATTTTATAGAGTGTTTATTGCACGCATTAATATTTATGAATCTAGTTTAATATAATATAAATAATTATTCAAGCGCGACACACTAGACTCGTTTACCCAGGTTCTGTTTGGTGGCGCTATGTTTTGCTGTTTGATGGCGCCACCGTTTGCTGTACTCGCTCAACCAAGATGAACGACAAAATGTCAAAACGCACAATCGCCAATTTGGCAGTTTTTTTTTACAAATATGGAAACACTGTAGAGTGTCTACTATGCCAGAAACGCTCCCCCCAAACTAGTGGGGGAAATACATCGAATTTGACGAAACATGTCACTGTCCATCATCCAAGAGACTACCAAAACATGATGATTTAAGGAAGTCGTGGTAACAGTAACAACGTCAACGAGAACGATGTGTTCCATCAACAGTTTCGTCAGAAACCAAGCAATGGACATTTAGTAGTAGTTACAGTCGAAGTGAATCGCCATCGGTTGCAGAGTCTACTGCGGCGACAGCGTCAAGAAGTGACGTATGCGATGTGACTACCAGTTTTTTTTTAATATTATTACTAGGTATTCTATTGCTATTGTCTGTACTACTGTATTGTTTTAATGTTACATTACAATTACTTTTACAACATTAATAAATTAGAATTAAACAATTACAATTTACAACTGTTATTTAGTTATTGAAATAAAATGAAAATTGCATATTAATCATTGTTTGCATAACTATATAAATTAGTATGTATCAATGGTTAAGTTGAAAATTGAATAGGTGTACCGTATAGACTATAGTTCCCAACAGACGCTCAGAGCGTGTGCTAAGACTTGGGTGCACGACTACTTGTTTCTTAAAAGTGGTACCAGGCAACACTTTTTCAAACACACATCAGTGCACATCTACCAAACTGACTGATGCAACATCGACACATGACAAGAATGCAACATGTTGCAGCTAAAGGCATACGCACGCACACACACACACACACACACACACACACACACACACACACACACACACACACACACACACACACACACACACACATGACCTATCAAGCATCTGCAAGGTGGCGCTAGCAACAGTGTTGCCATCAGTTATGTCTAGCATGCATTCATTCATGAAACATCTATTTTTATACATGTTTCCCTAATGAAAAACAGTGTGTGCTTCTATGCCATTAGTCTAGATGGATAGTGTGTTTCTATTGGGATCTATACTGTATATGAATTAGACTTACAACGTAAGTATCGAGTATCGAACAAAATTCTGGTATCGATCGATATCGAAGAATTCTGCTATCGAACCAGCATTAGTGTACTCCCTTTAAAGTCATGTTTGCCTTGTGCTACACTTGGTGTGTTAGGGTCAGTGTATTCTGTTTTCAGCAACGATTGACAGAACTGAACGCAGAATTGAAGATGTGGAATGCGTACAACAGGGAGTGTGCTGGCTACTATAACCACACCAACAAGAGTGAATTCATCCAGTACATGCTTCGTCAGTTGAAGAGGCAGTTGGCTGACTCTGGCTACATGTATGCAACTCAGGTACATAGCATTGGCTTAGTAACTATTTTGTTGAACTCGCATAGAAGTATATACAGTGGAACCTCACTGTTAAAGAAAAGTAACCTTTTGGGCTGCACAAAAGTGACCTGAATACCTACCGGTAGGTGATCTTCTAGTGGGACTAACATCCTATACTTTCCTGTGTGGCAGTAATTTGGGACTACCCTTGGGTGACCTTAACTCCCCCTTGTAGGTTCGCAGAGTTACTGGTGTAGGCTGGATTTCATGCAACTTGAACATTTCCTTGTACACGTGGTGTGGAATTACTGAGTATGCCGATCCCGTATCAACCTCCATTTTAAGCGGTTGTCCAGCTACCCGCAGTGTCGTCCCAATTGTGTCAGTTCTGGTCTTTGGTTTTGTTAACTGGTGGACCCCATCTAGGGTGTCCAACCCATCACTCCACTCACTGTTGTCGCTACCGTTACTACTACTTTCCAGGCTTAGATCTTTGATTTTTACCAGCTTCTTTTATTTTGATTCCGATCGTAAATCCAACACAAACTGGTCTCTTACAGCTGTTATTAGGTTTGCAGCATCACCACAATGCAACGACAGTCACTTCCCATGACACGTGTGCCTTTTTTCGCTCATCAATGTCGTTGTCATTGAAATATGATTCTAACCTCTCAACGTATGCCACCCATGTCTCTTGTCTCAACATATGCCGCCCATGTCTCTTGTCTCAACATATGCCGCCCACGTCTCTTGGATTGTTGAATTCACCCACGCAGCCAGCTGGCGTTGCCGTGATATGTATTAATTGTTCACTCGGTTATGGCTTGGTTTAATCCATCTTGTCGCTACTATTATGTCTTATGCCATTTATTCACTTAGATACATTCTGCACAGCCCGGGAGCTTTCCTTAGTTCCAGTGTCACAGGGAGCATTCATAATGCTCTACAAATGTGAATCCTCTTTCAATTTATGATGAAACTGTAATGCAAAATAACAAAACACTTTTACATTGTTACATGTTGTCTCAATCTCGACAAGCATTTCGCATACCTTGCTTTTATTTTCAATATGTTATCCTGTTAGGAAATTTACGATCAAGCAAAGGTCTATGTTTGTTATAACTTTCTTTCCTTTTTTAGTAATGGAATATGTAAAACCTCAAATGTTAGTCCTGGTGAGTTACAGAACATTTAAACAGGCCAGTTGTCAGTTTGTATGTCTACCCACCATGAGAACAGTCTGCCAAATGAAAGAGGCTGCATTCATTATTTTGTAGCCGTCAGCTGAAGGAAACAGCAACAACGGATTGGTGAGTGTATTAGTGACATTTTAATCGATCACGTTGCTTTAGCAACCAGCTCATTCGGCTGCACTCTCTTAAGACTTGTACCCTCCTAACTTGTATGCAAAATCTTCTTATGACTTGTACACATTCTTATGACTTGTGCAAACAATCATATGACTTGTATACACTTATGACTTGTACACACACTTATGATTTGTGCACACACTTATGACTTGTGCACACACTTATGACTTGTACACGCACTTATGACTTGTACACACACTTATGACTTGTACACACACTTATGAGTTGTGCACACACTTATGACTAGTACACACACTTATGACTTGTGCACACACTTATAACTTGTACACACACTTATGACTTGTGCACACACTTATGACTTGTACACACACTTATGACTTGTACACACACGTATGACATGTGCACACACTTATGACTTGTGCACGCACTTATGACTTGTACACACACTTATGACTTGTATACACTTATGACTTGTACACACACTTATGAGTTGTGCACACACTTATGACTAGTACACACACTTATGACTTGTGCCCACACTTATGACTTGTGCACACACTTATGACTTGTGCACACACTTATGACTTGTGCACACACTTATGACTAGTACACACACTTATGACTTGTGCACACACTTATGACTTGTACACACACTTATGACTTGTACACACACGTATGACATGTGCACACACTTATGACTTGTGCACGCACTTATGACTTGTACACACACGTATGACTTGTATACACTTATGACTTGTACACACACTTATGATTTGTGCACACACTTATGACTTGTGCACACACTTATGACTTGTACACGCACTTATGACTTGTACACACACTTATGACTTGTACACACACTTATGACTTGTACACACACTTATGAGTTGTGCACACACTTATGACTAGTACACACACTTATGACTTGTGCACACACTTATGACTTGTACACACACTTATGACTTGTACACACACGTATGACTTGTATACACTTATGACTTGTACACACACTTATGATTTGTGCACACACTTATGACTTGTGCACACACTTATGACTTGTATACGCACTTATGACTTGTACACACACTTATGACTTGTACACACACTTATGACTTGTACACACACTTATGAGTTGTGCACACACTTATGACTAGTACACACACTTATGACTTGTACACACACTTATGACTTGTACACACACGTATGACATGTGCACACACTTATGACTTGTGCACGCACTTATGACATGTACACACACTTATGACTTGTATACACTTATGACTTGTACACACACTTATGATTTGTGCACACACTTATGACTTGTGCACACACTTATGACTTGTACACGCACTTATGACTTGTACACACACTTATGAGTTGTGCACACACTTATGACTTGTACACACACTTATGAGTTGTGCACACACTTATGACTAGTACACACACTTGTGACTTGTGCCCACACTTATGACTTGTACACACACTTATGACTTGTGCACACACTTATGACTTGTGCACACACTTATGACTAGTACACACACTTATGACTTGTACACACACTTATGACTTGTGCACACACTTATGACTTGTGCACACACTTATGACTAGTACACACACTTGTGACTTGTGCCCACACTTATGACTTGTACACACACTTATGACTTGTGCACACACTTATGACTTGTGCACACACTTATGACTAGTACACACACTTATGACTTGTACACACACTTATGACTTGTGCACACACTTATGACTTGTGCACACACTTATGACTTGTACACACACTTATGACTTGTGCACATACTTATGACTTGTGCAGACAATCTTATCACATGTAATAATAATAATGAGTCAACTTGTCAAGCGCCATAATTCTAAAATAAGTCCATTCAGAGGCGCTAAAATAGATTAATACATGAATATTAAATCTAGCTAGTTAAATAAATTAATAAAATAAATAACTAAAATAAATTGCTAAACCCATGATATAACATTAATTAAAACGTGACATAATATGTACATCATAAGACATAAATAAGTTACTTAAATGATAATAAATTAACATATACACACTTATGCATATATGTTATTCTTACAAGAATATATAACTTACAAACAGGGTATGTCCACTTTCCGTTGAGTTTTGTGGTGTAGTGGTTAGGGTATCAGACTCTCAATCGAGAGATTCTGGTCTTGAATCCTCTGTCGGCCCTTCCAAACCCTGGGCAAGTTTGTTCACAGTACATAACTCTAGTTCACTCATCTGTATGAATGAGTACCTAGCCATAGACACTGGTGGATGCTTTTGTATGAATAGTAATTGCAGCATGGCTGAATGTTTCCCAGAGAAGTCAAAGTGATGTTTGGTTGAACAGATCTGCCAGGGAGTAAAGTGTAAAGTAGTTATAAGAACTGGATACCACGCTGTAAGAATTTAATGACCTTTTCTCTGTTTTTTAGATAGTTCAGTTTTGTTTTGCATATTCATAACGAATCATGAAACATGATTTTGTATGCTTTTCCATGATCATGCTTGGTTGGTGTCATTTCTCTCAAAACTTTACACAAGATAAGTCTATAAGCAGAACACAACAACCTGCATGCAACTGCGTCAGAATTTAAAAAATACGTAAATAGCCTACACACAACAAACTGTGCATGGTCCATGTCAGTCACGTGGAATGGTTGTGTTCTCTTGCAGTCCCAGGATACCTACATGAACTCGGCTGACACGCAACCATCTCAGCCATTTCAACCATCAGGTGATATCTATGAAGCTAATCCAACCAGCCCAAAGCCAGCAGCCCCCAAACCAACCAGCCCGATGGGAACCGCTCCAAAACCGGCCACCACAAAGACAAAGCCAATTCCTGGTGAGTAGAAGTCACTAGTCTCCAAAGAAAGACTCTGTTTCCTTCTTCATCGCCACATCGCCCCCTTCCTCACACATTCCCTCCCTCTGTTTCTTCCTTCCTCTCTTTGTACCCTCTTCATTCCTCTCTCACCCTCTCTCTGTCTCTCTCTCCTCTCCATCTCTGTTTCTCTCTGTTCCCCTCTATGTTTCTCTCTCTCCCTTTCCCTAATCCATTTTCACCTCCGACAATATTTAGGGTCAACCCTTTCCTGGCTTTCTCACATTTCCGACTGTGTACAATGACATGTTATGTCCATTCTCTCCTTCAGTGCCCTTACTCAAACAATTCTACTCCCTTCCACTTACCTATCAAATCTAAAATAGCCACCAGTACACATTGTTCCCTCTAACATACCACACCCTTTCTATACAACAACCACACTATTCGTTTTGTCTCCTGCGTGTTTCAAATGTCCCCACGCAGCTAAGATCGTCTGTCTCACAATTAATTAAGCTCAAAATAGCTTTCCGTGTAGCTGCACCCAAAATCATTACCTTAGAATTGTCTGAAATTGTAGCTACCTTTTGTAAAAAAATTCAAGACATTTTTGTTCAAAATTGCATTCCCACTAAAAGTCTGTTCTTCTAAAAAGTCTGTTATTATTAATAATAATAAATACCCATCATCTCAATTTCTCAAAGTATTTGCACTCACTCATGTCGGCCACTGGGGTCGAATATTAGTGGCTTCAGTCATCCAGCTCCATATCCCTCTGTCTGTCATAGCCATCTTCAGCTCCTCCGTCTCTAGACCCACATCTTCCTTTAAGCAGTCGATGTAAGTTGCTGCTGGTCTTCCTGCCTTGGTTTTTCCATGTGTCGGTTGCCACAAGATGGTCTTAGATGCCATTTTATCCTTATGTCTGTAGCACTGTCCGGCAAATCTCATTCGTCTTCTTATTTTATCAGTGACTTGAGTTTACACATTCCACTGTATAGTTCTACGTTTGTCAAATGCTTTTGCCAGTGAATGTTAAATGTGGCTCGAAGCATTCTTGTATAACATCCGTCTAGTTGTTTGTCAAATTTTGTCATTGTCCATATTTTGCATCCATAGAGTAGCACAGACTCTACTGTTGCAATAAACAGTCGCTGCTTGATTTTGCATGGAGTGTAGATTTCCATATTAGGAACTCAACCAACTAATGGTTGAGTGCTCTCCACACCATTGTCTTCCTGGCGTTGATGTCTTTGTCTGTTGTGCACTCAGGAGCCAAGGTATTTGTAGTCTTCTCTAAAACAGCTCCTTCACTGGCAACGATGCTGGTGTTTCCAAATTGGTTGAATGCAATATATTTGTTTTTTCTAGGATTGATCTTTAAACCAATCCTTTCACATGATGTTTCCACTCGTGTTAGAAGCTTCTGTGCCTGATTGATCACTTCTGATAGTAACACAATATCATTGGCAAATTCGAAATCAATGATCACCTCTGGTTTAACATGTTTACTTTCCCTTCTTGTTATCTGGGATCCAAGTTCCTCTTCTCTTCTGTAGAAAACTTGCCGCAGTGCATAGTCAAGGACTATCATGAAGAGGTATGGCACCAGTGTGTCACCCTGTAGCACTCCCGCCATGATATCATAAAACTCACTTTCTCCATCCAGTGACTGTACTTTGGCACGTGTGTTCCTGTACATGTTGGAAATAGCTGTTACTAGCTGCTTGGGGACACCATAGGCCTCAAGAGTCTTCATCATCTTGCCACGATGAACTGTATCAAATGCTTTTTGGAAATCTACGAATGTCATAATTACAGGAAGATGCTTTGCTCTAATTCCTTCAATATTAACCTTCTCAGGGTTACTATATGACCTACTGTTGTCCTCCCTGTCCGGAATCCATTCTGATTGTCTCTTAGGTGGTGGTTAATTTCAGGACGTATTCTGTTCAATATCATCTTGTTGAATGTCTTTGCCACAATGGAGCTCAGGCTAATGCCCCTGTGATTCCTTGCCATGCATAAATTGTCATTCTTAGATATTGGAATAATGTTCAGTATTTGCACTAGACATTTGCCATGATGTAATTTTATGCAACTTTCTCCTCATGCATTTGGTTTGTACAATTGTTCCAAGTTACGTTTTGTGTCGCAAACAATCAATTTATATACATCTAAACTCCTGTACAAACCCTGAAACTGGCAAGAACTCTTAACCCACAAGGGATTTTGAAAAGAATAAAGTCGTTAGTTTTCTTCCAAAGGGTTGTAGATTCATCCCTGAAAGTTTGACACCTGAAATGAAAACCATCTCAGAGGTAGTTAGATTTAGAGACTAGAGGTACATAATGTGTTGTTTACTTTTGGCAGGTGGTGGACGTCCCCAACCCCGCTTTGGCGTCCTGGTAAGGACACATTTAGTCATTTATCATCTTTTATCACGTTTAACAACAAATGTTTTAGCATTGCTGCCCAATGATTTGTGCAATGCGTGGCATGGCAGTTTCAGCCTGAGAAAAGTTCTCTGTAATGTGTATAAAGTTGTTTATTATGTAGTATAAACCAGATCTTCCAAGGCAAGAGATCCGCTTTTTGCTCATTTTTTAAACATTGTCCTGATCTCCTACTTTCTGACAAAAAACACCACTTTTGTTGTTATATTTTAAGAATTATTGTGTGATTTTCATGTTTTGGCACATGATTAAAAGTTAATTTATATATTGACAATATCATTTAATGAGTTATATATGTAATTTGTAAAAAACTGAATAAAGCTAAAGCCTTAAAATTGCTTCACTTGTGGATGATCCAGTAGTAGGTGACATCGTTAAGATAATAAATATTTGTTGAACTTCCTTTATAAGAAATGTCCTACCATTATCCCCCATATAGTGGGATCTCCCACGCATTTCATCCAACTTGAAAGGGTTGAGGAAATAAACCTCATTCAAGGGGACCATTTCAAAAGGACAATGAGATCATCAGGAAAATCCATCATTAAACAATCTCCATTGTTAGATTTAAGGAGCATCTTAAAGATGCAAAGAGGACACTATTTCTCTGACACACCAGCAAAAGTGTCCCATTGGTGCCTCCTGGTGTTGACAGTTTTCAGTATACAAGATCACTGTTAAGGAGAAAAATTGACCTCAGTGAACAAAATCGGGCTTATGAACTCATAAGACTGTTAGTGAAACGGTCCCTGATGAACTACAATAACTGTCTCTACTATAGATTGTTAGTGAAACGGTCCCCTGGTGAAATACAATAACTGTCTCTACTATAGAATGTTAGTGAAACGGTCCCCTGGTGAAATACAATAACTGTCTCTACTATAGAATGTTAGTGAAACGGTCCCCTGGTGAAATACAATAACTGTCTCTACTATAGAATGTTAGTGAAACGGTCCCCTGGTGAAATACAATAACTGTCTCTACTATAGAATGTTAGTGAAACGGTCCCCTGATGAAATACAATAACTGTCTCTACTATAGAATGTTAGTGAAACGGTCCCCTGGGGAAATACAATAACTGTCTCTACTATAGAATATTAGTGAAACGGTCCCCTGATGAAATACAATAACTGTCTCTACTATAGAATGTTAGTGAAACGGTCCCCTGGTGAAATACAATAACTGTCTCTACTATAGATTGTTAGTGAAACGGTCCCCTGATGAAATACAATAACTGTCTCTACTATAGAATGTTAGTGAAACGGTCCCCTGATGAAATACAATAACTGTCTCTACTATAGAATGTTAGTGAAACGGTCCCCTGGTGAAATACAATAACTGTCTCTACTATAGAATGTTAGTGAAACGGTCCCCTGGTGAAATACAATAACTGTCTCTACTATAGATTGTTAGTGAAGCGGTCCCCTGATGAAATACAATAACTGTCTCTACTATAGAATGTTAGTGAAACGGTCCCCTGATGAAATACAATAACTGTCTCTACTATAGAATGTTAGTGAAACGGTCCCCTGATGAAATACAATAACTGTCTCTACTATAGAATGTTAGTGAAACGGTCCCCTGATGAAATACAATAACTGTCTCTACTATAGATTGTTAGTGAAGCGGTCCCTTGATGAAATACAATAACTGTCTCTACTATAGAATGTTAGTGAAACGGTCCCCTGATGAAATACAATAACTGTCTCTACTATAGAATGTTAGTGAAACGGTCCCCTGATGAAATACAATAACTGTCTCTACTATAGATTGTTAGTGAAGCGGTCCCCTGATGAAATACAATAACTGTCTCTACTACAGAATGTTAGTGAAACGGTCCCTGAAAAATACAATAACTGTCTCTACTACAGAATGTTAGTGAAACGGTCCCTGATGAAATACAATAACTGTCTCTACTATAGAATGTTAGTGAAACGGTCCCTGATGAAATACAATAACTGTCTCTACTATAGAATGTTAGTGAAACGGTCCCCTGGTGAAATACAATAACTGTCTCTACTATAGAATGTTAGTGAAACGGTCCCCTGGTGAAATACAATAACTGTCTCTACTATAGAATGTTAGTGAAACGGTCCCCTGGTGAAATACAATAACTGTCTCTACTATAGAATGTTAGTGAAATGGTCCCCTGGTGAAATACAATAACTGTCTCTACTATAGATTGTTAGTGAAATGGTCCCTAATGAAATACAATAACTGTCTCTACTATAGAATTTTAGTGAAACAGTCCCCTGGTGAAATACAATAACTGTCTCTACTATAGAATGTTAGTGAAACGGTCCCCTGGTGAAATACAATAACTGTCTCTACTATAGAATGTTAGTGAAACGGTCCCCTGATGAAATACAATAACTGTCTCTACTATAGAATGTTAGTGAAACGGTCCCCTGGTGAAATACAATAACTGTCTCTACTATAGAATGGCTCGATATGTGAAATCAGCTTTATACATGGTTTTGTTTTTATCTAGAGTGCTCGTCAGCCGACCGACAAAGACCGCCGGGTGAGTTTGTAAGATTTTATTTGATCATACCGTTCACAGATAATATCAGATCAGATCACAATGTCACAAAATATGTTAAGAATTACATAAAGGGGGTGGTTGGGTCATCACCATGTATCGTGGGGGAAATATATTGATACAGTGGTTCCATCTAGCAAATGAAACATGTTAATGGAAGTTGTCACTAATAGCAATTTTTGATTGTAACAATTGTATGGAGTGGGTTCAACCAGTACTAAACGCATAAATTTTTTTGACTTTGCAAACATATGTTTTCTAAAACCTGTTTCGCGATTTACAGAAATCCATTCGAATGGAGACGCTGATCAATGACAATGGAATAAGAACCCCTCCCACAGTGCCGAAACGGCAGGCAGCGGTGCCACCTCTCAAAGCACGCCAGAACCCATCTCCACCTAATCCCAAACCACCACCACCTCGTCGAACATGAGGGGATGATAGGATGTGGGTGCTCAGACGGAAGATACTATAGCCCCGATTACCCACACTCCTTGTTTGTAGCACCATCATTTGTCATACACAGGAGACCAGAGATGGGGGTCAATTCCATTTTGTCAGTTCAAAAATAAATTTAAATTCCACCTTGCAAAAACTATCAATCAAAACTTATCAATTCCAACATAGACCCTAAGAAAAAAGTCACTTCCAATTTGTATTTAACCAAGTTTTATTTGCACAAACATTTGCACAGATATGTGTATATTTAATCAGATGTGATTAAAAAATGCTGTTGTTCATTCAGAGTCACTCGGTAAATTGAATTTATTGACACATGTATGCTGATGCAAAAATAATTCCAATTCCCAAAAATTGTATTTCAATTCCAAAAAAATTATCTAACAAACTTTAAAGAATCAGTTCCGGAATTGAGTCAATTCCGGAATGAAATTTACCCCATACCTGGTTGAAATCACTACAGCCTTGTTTATTCCTGTTCCGTGCTGTAGCACCACTGTTTAAATTGTCTTATCAAATAAGTGTGCAATTTACTGTGTATTTAGAGTTCAAACCAACTTAAATGATTATTCCTAAAAGTCACACAATAAAATAAACGGAATTGCAAACGGTAGAATTTAGGATGCAGATAATTAACACCCCATAATAGTAATTTTTCATACACTTTCTTTTGGGTACATTTTATTTTCTGAAAAAACTGTTAGAAACATACTTGTGTTTTCCAGAACACTTATAATTATCGTTAACTGTACACTTAAATACACACTTTGTCCGTGAACTTACAAAATTAAATTAATTAAAATTTTGTTAATGCACTATGCGGTGTCCAGAATAACTATAAATCAATATATTCACTAACAGTACAATTTGTTACACTCGTGACATAATATTTAACGATATCGATAATAAAGATTTGCCATTTTGATGGATATTGTTGTCTTCTTCTTGATCTATCATGAGTGCACATACATCTAACAAACATAAGCACTAACAAATTGCATGGTAACTGGATAGATTTACTTCTTCTGGTCACTGCATATTCTGTATAAAATAATGGTCATTTTAATTGCAAATTTTACATTTATGAAAAAGGCACAATATATATATATGCGATTCTTTATGTTGCTGATGAATTTTATGTGATTTTGTCTTGCACCGTGTCAGACTAGACTGAAACAGCAAC
Source organism: Escarpia spicata (assembly GCA_963995525.1). Classification (NCBI taxonomy): domain Eukaryota; kingdom Metazoa; phylum Annelida; class Polychaeta; order Sabellida; family Siboglinidae; genus Escarpia; species Escarpia spicata. The sequence goes on from OZ023210.1 coordinate 10,742,172, forward strand.
TTATAGGTGGTTGGCTCACACTCTGTTATCATGTAAGAGTTCTAAAACTTTAGGAATATTAAATAGACCAAAACATGTGCTACCTTCTTTAGAAATAAAAATTATATTGTATAATGCATTGCTATTATCTCATATAAATTATTGTATCACGACATGGGGACATCAAGGAAATAGATTAATGAAGATCCAAGAGAAAGCAGTGCGAATTATAACATTAAGCAAATACAATTCACGTACAGAACTGCTTTTTAAACAACTCAACATATTAAAAGTAGATGACTTACTAAAATTACAAGAACTAAAATTTCATTACAAATATAGACATCCAAATTTACCTGTCTACCCAATACTTATTAAATTGTTGCATATGTCAACTAAATTAATAATATCATAAATCTGTGCAACACATTCCATAAAAATACAATGCCTCTGTTTCACTATGTATACTTGTCCACATGTTTACCTGTTACTTATTTATTGTGGTTTACTTATCTATGTGCATATGATCTATCACTATATCCTTTTGTGCATGTAATATGAATATTATGTGATAACCTCGCTCTTAGTACTTAACCTTGATTACATACATATGTAAGATTTTATATGAACAAGCCTAAAGGAAATTTTAATAAAGTTATTGTATTGTATTGTATTGTATTGTACACGACTACACGCGTACAGAACACACAAAACACATCACCAAAACAATCATCACAGACAGTACGTAAGAGAAAGACAATAAAACAGGTTTATCACAACATTTTTTTTTCTTTATAAAACGTAAGATTAGAAACAAAGAATTTAAAATTTTGGGGTGGCTCCTATGATAGCAACCAGTTGTGACCTTAGTAGGAGTCTCCCGTTCAACAGCAATTGTTTCCTTGCTAGCTGTTTTTGTTTTCTGTCTGTGTTACTATAATATTCTGTTTATTTATATAAATTTGCACTGTAAGTTTTACATTTCAATATTTGTGTGTGTATCTGAATACTGTGTTGTCTTACTGTGCTGTTGTGTCTGATACAAGTGATACAAGTATCCTTATCCTTAGACACGGGTTAGAGGCATTGCTTGCTTTCTGTGTCACATGATACTTATCATATAGTACAGTTGTACAGTTAACAGCGTGGAATGTGTTTTCCCATCAGAATAATTTTCTTATATATTATGTCAATGAAAGCTACGGGAAACCCAAACTATTTGAGTGACAGATATCTTGGTGGTCTATATATCATAAAAACAGTCACCTTCCAACAGTTGTGTCTATCTATCTATATATACATGTATTAATATACTAATATTTAAGAATTACAAGTGTATTTCCTCTGAGGTGCCAAGGATCAGTCTCGTCTTTCTAAGTTCATTTGCTTTCTTAACCATTGGTCTCTGATCTACCAACTGGCCATAATAAATTTTATTTAAAGAGTAGCTATTTCGAGTGATATACTTGCATACACAGTTATGTATTTGCCTTTTCACCTATCACATAAATGTGGAAACTGTACAGAAGTTAGCGGATCTCCAGGCAATGCCACTTTGAAGGAATTTAAAATCAAAATACATAATGTAATTATGATAACTGTGTTTGTTGTTCCATGGATGAGGAGCAAGCTAGTATACGTCGATTGTTGAAGTGTGAAGTTGTTAACAAATGGATACTAATATAACTATATCGTTTTGTTTATACAAATGTATTTGTGCAGTCATTCAAGGTTAGCAACATGTGTCAGTATTTTTTACGGTTTTTATTTCCACAAATTGCCATCTTTGTGTCAATATTTACCATATTGCATTCAACTGTCAACAATGATCATAATTATATAATGACATTGCTCACCATAAGGAACAAGTTGGCACTTGGCCAAACTGTTCCTTATATCTAACATTCCTTATACATCCAGGGGTAGGTTTATAAGACTGTTGGCCTTACATAATAAACTGATATGGTGAATGTTTGTTTTGTGTATTTGTGTGGTTGTTGGTAGCAGTTGATTTGCATCATAATGTGTAACTATTTATTTTGTTGTTTTACAAACTGCCATCTTTAATGTTCAGCATTTGCATTCGATAGCCATCAGCAATGGTTATAATTACGTAAATATGTATGTTTGCTTTGGATACTGATAATTGTGATGCATGATTGTATGTAAATGTGCTGGTTTACAGGTTTCTATTAATTTATATATAGTTACACACTGGTTTCATGTTCAGTTTACCCATACATACATACACGTACATTATATGTATACAGTGCTTAATAAATAACTGATGCTGTTCTCTATTGTTTTTCATGGCTTGCATATCAAAGTTTGCACATATCGTTCAAACTCAACAATGCTATCGACACTCCACCTTACTGTCTTGAGTTTCCGACAATCGACTTATCTCCTTCTGTCCACATCATCCCTCTGTCATCTCCCACATAAACTGCTGTAGTTTGCAATTCCCTTTAAAAGGGACATTATGTTCATCTACCCGGAATCAGCAGGTGTAGTAATTTGTAACAGGATGTCTGCTGTGTTGAACGTGTGAAAGTTGAACATCAAAGGGTATTGCAATTAACTCGGACCGACTCGGTCATATTGCCAATAAAGCTTGTTTTGAAACTGGACATTTTGTTTACCATTTGAACATGCTCCAGTGGTCGTGCCTTCAAATTGCAATCATTTGTTACGGGCTTACTAAACACAATTTGGCAGGCAGTAAACAAAGTGTGTATTGTCTTAAGAACATAATATTAATTAATAAATGAAAAACTAGGAACAGACTATCCTCATTTAAAGGTTCAAAGTCTGATTCTTCTCCTCTTTGTCCCTGTAGTCCAGGGTGAGGCTGACTTCAATACTCGTCCTCAGTGTTTGTTTCCCTCTTTCCTTCACTGCCGTCATCCTCACACCCCTGGTAGATCACTGTCCACATACTGATGATAAGCTGAGCCTGTAATCCAATCATCTCGTCACTATTCTAGAATCAATGATTCAGATTTTAGTTAATCATGGCTGATGTTACGTGATCAGTTTGGGAAGTAACTATTACATAATGCAGTGCTGCTGGCTGGTGTGAATGGTCAGACTGGTTATTATATTGGGAACCCGTGGAGTTGCCCTTTGATATGGGGCATAGTGTCTGCAGCTTCTCAAAATTACTAGAACAAAGTACACCTGATTTAGCTAACTTCCATACACATTGCTTAGCACATCTGCCAGTGGTAGTGTTGTCAACTACCATTCCTGATTTGCGAGGGTGACTGCCATCTCCAATCTAAATCTGGACGGCCACCCATACAAATTGGATGTGCAAGTAGTAATCAGGTTTTAGACATTGCAACAGGTGAGACTTGGTCTGTGCATACCGCATGGCAGTAGGTGCAGCTTAGCACAAAACATGCCATAAACTAGGGGTGGGCTGGTTAAAGGGTTCTTTAAATTGGCAGGTTTGGACATGCGACCATCCCTTGTACTATACAACATAGCATATACCTGTATATATATATATACATTTTTCCAGTTAACACACTGAGTTTATACTTACATTTAATATTCATTTGTACTTGGGTAACATTATTCAGTTTGTGAGTAAATTGTAACAATCATTACTTTTTCTTACTACTGAACATACAATAGATGGTTCATACCATCGATACAAAGAAAACCATTCACTTGTCAAATATCGTTTGTTGTTTATTAAATAACCGCATAACAGCAGTGAAAGCTTGCTAGCCACGCCGTATGGTGAGGCAGCATGCGTACAATACTGGGACTGCGGCACCTGCTTCGGACACTCACTGCCCGACACTGGACTGTCCAACAAGTAGTCGTACACATAGTGCATGGGGACAGTTGTCTGGCACAAGACAAGGGCGTGACCACCACGCACGTGTCAAACTAATATTCTCATCAGCCAGTATGAGCACCGTCACAAACTGAATAAAGTATTTATGCTTTATACATAATGACCGTGACGTGGTGTCCGCGTATGTTGCAAAAACCTGAATTCCAGACGCACTCCAGACACATCTGTACACAAAAGTCACAACATGAGAAAATAAACGATACAGTTACATGTTGTAAGGTACCGTTAGTAAACTCCATATGTACGACGCTCCGCAAACACATCTGTACACGAAAGTCACAACATGAGAAAATAAACAGGACAGTTACGCGTTGCAAAGTACAACCTGTAAACTCCATATGTACGAAGTTCGCTTTGAGAGATCTGCTTAGACATCCCTTATTTACGCCCGCTTCGAAGTTCCCAGATATAATGCAAGGCTAGCCGAAAGACACACGTGATGATTATATGACAACCACCGACTGTGAGGAATGGACTGGACTGTGGTCGACGGAACACGAGACACGCCAAGCCAACTGCTTGATTGTTCCCATGTCGATTGACATACGCTAACTTTGGTTGATAACCACGACTGCATGCAGGAGGGAACAGAATACCATCAACTATCGATGTGGCAGGTAGACGACTGAATATAATTGCCAACAAACCAATCATTACCCATACCGTACAAAATATACAAATTAAGAATTGAGCACATGCGACTCCAAGCTAACACCATTACAGTTTTGTGTGAGTGTGCCGACATTTATGCAGCCGTACAGCGTGGTGGGCTGACTGAGTCTCTGGCGAGATGTCGGAGCTATGTACAGGCATTGGGCTGGACTAGAGGTGTGTTCAATCTACACGCACACATTCGCACAACTAGTTATCAATACTCTAAGACACAAACACGTTCAGCCAAGATCCTGCAATTCCCATCAACAACATATATTGGATATAGTTCATTTCATAACCTATGACTTAAGTTATATGAAATCAGAACGTGATGTTGACCACAGCACTTTCTGTAACGGTGCAACTCTCCCAATACAGTTATCAGCGCCTTGGCTCGTAATCTTGCCCCAAATTGTACAGAATTGTGAAATTTTTTATGACAAACCTGATAGCCTGTACATACGCATTTTACAATCAATGTTGTTGCAGGACAAGGTTACCACACAAATGTAATCCAGTGCTCATATACACACAGTATCTCCCTGTCGCAGGAGACCGACACATTTACTCAGTAGTGCATCCTAGACATATGTTGCACAACGGGAACACTCAGAAATACCTGCTTGTTTGTCTCTGTCCAAAGATTTACGATTACAATTGAATCCTAAATGACATTTCCTGTAGATGTCACTAATTGACATTCCGTCCTGTAGTGCTTTGATGTATCATACAACTGAACTGGAAGTACACCAGACAATCTGTGATAACTACATGTGATGAATTAATACATTACTACCACAAATATCGCATTCATTTGCACACATGTCCGTGTCACACGCTTGAATCCAGGATCACTGTTTGCACGTCATCGTAGAGAGGCTACCACGTAGACGAATCTACCAAATATAATTCTGCTTTGCAATTTGCAGACAGTATAAGGTACTACCATTGCCAAACTAGAACATGACGCAGTATGCTATATAACACGAGACTCCAGGAAAAGCCTGATATTGTCCGGTTGCTCGAGCACACAATCGGTGCACCTTTTTATTGTGTTTACATCTTAGTGTGCATAAATCGCACAACAGTTTCCCATCGTAGAAGAAAATACTAGAAAACAAATCGGCATACAAAACACCAACTAACAATTTCCACAAATTTAAAAACGCCCTTACTTCAAAGAACAAATTGCCTTGTACACAAGTAAGACCAGTGTGGCCTTAATTGAGGCCTTACAAAAGGTGGCATCCGGTCAGTCGATTGATGAAATACAAGTTATCGTCCCAGTGAACATTGTTACCGCAGTGTGCGATAACGCAGCCAGTACAGGACGACATGTACTTACTGTCACGACTCCCCCCATTCTTATGATGACCCTAGCAAGTAGCAATAATGAATATGTACAAAATAAATCACCTTCAAATAAAATAAAGTGCTTCCGGTGAGTGTGCGCGCATGTGTGCGTACGATCGGATGACTGATTGCGCGCTCGGCACATGCGAGAAGGCGACGACATTTGTGATTGTTGCTGCTGCTGTGTCTGCTGCGATTGTGGATCTTATGTACAATGCTGACTATACACACATATCACAAGACCTCGCCAGTAAAGATGCCTCCAGTTTCACGCGCAACCGATACCGGAGCGTTTATTCACCTCAGCGCTGATACACGATGCGAGAATGACTGACTGGATGCACGGATGTCCTCACTGGCGAGATTAATAGCACGCTCTGACGATGAGAGAAATACTGTTTTGCGGCGGTGGCGCTGTATGTATACATACGGAGGGGGGCCTGCTACGCTAAACGTGTGACATCGTCGCTGGCACACTGGGCGCTTGGCACGCATCTCCCAGCAATATCACAACCAGCAATGTAGCACACACAGAATCGGCTTGTCGCCATCATGTTTAAACCACGCCGGACTCCAATCATGTCCCATCAGGGCGCGCCACTGCCACCACAGCGGCGTACATCGTTATTTCTTCAGGTAGCGCGACGACGCAGACCGCACTGCCATCTCGGCCGCGTCCTTCGATCCGCTGCCGCGTCGCAGTACGGCCGAGTTCAACACGACTCCGCCCGGTTGGGCGTTACCCGACGGTAGGCGCATGTCCGAGTTGGTCAAGTTCGGTGCGGTGCCGCGGTGAAGGCGCATGCTCACGCGTCTCTCGCGTTCAGCACGTGACACCGGTCGTGGAGATGTAGCTGAAAACAACAGACACACTCGACCACAAAGAACACAAGCTCATCACACATGTATTTCACTGACGGTTTATTATACATCTGATTTCTTTTTCTGAACATTGTAATCTGACATGAATATAAAAATTGTATTTAATTTCTACACAACTTATGCCACTAATATATCAACTTTTTCTTACAAAGAATTAGTATATATTTAGTTCAAATCTAACAGGACTGATAAAAAGCTACTCGACTACACAGACACCTCCATGTAAAAAAACAAGCACAACACAAAACTTTAAAATACAGCACAGGAACATTAATTATAATTTTGTTTGATAAAAACTGCTCCACTGAAAATATATCTCAAGATGCTTCATGCCCAAAATAGTTAAGGACGTAGTTAACATTCTCTCTGCCTGTTACTTACAGTTGCCGACGTACTCAACTCCGGGCGAGGGGACGGCAGCGGGCAGTTGGTCGGGCCGAGGTCGCCCAGTAGCCGTGCTGTGTAGGGCCCGCGTTGTTGAGCTGTGCATGTGTGGACGGTCGCGACGTTCGCGCTCCTGCTCTTCAGTGCTTCGACTACCACCCTGCAGCACAACCACATCTCTCCTAATAACTTATTATATTACCACGGTGTCCAGGACATCTCAAAGTACTTTACTCACTGGCAGACTTTTCAATCGAACATGATCTTGACTTCTCTTGGAAGCATTCAGCCATGATGCAATTAATGCACAAAGACTATTTGTACACAAATATCCACCACTGTCTATAGCCAGGTACTCATTATACAGCTGAGTTAACTGAAGCAACTTGGAGTGAATAAACTTGCCCAAGGTTCGACATGGCAGCACAGGATTCGAACCCAGGTTCTCTCGATTGACAGTCGGATGCTCCACCTACTGCACCACCAAGCTCCACACTTTAGCTACATTCAACTCAAGAACCCGGCTACATCACATTCAACCAGGTGTTCTCTTTCACATAAAGAGTGCATGATGTCACCAGTCAACACCTGACGGTCCTAGAGAAAATGACAGCTGACAGCCACAAACACTGAACTGTATGTATAAGTCTTAACAGAAAGCTACTTTCAGATTATGAGAAATATTGCCACAAGTATTCTCTATACACGGTGATGCTTAGTTTCTTCATAAAATGAGACATATCCCTAAGTTAACAGAACGTAGATAGTTATCCGTCTCTTACAAGGCCACCCCTTCTGCAAAGGTCTCACAAAGTATAAAAGGGTGGCCTCTCATCACGTTTTATTTCTTATGGCATAGACACCCGATAAGAAGAACCCACCGCTTTTAATGTCTCTTCCAAAAGACACAGGCAAAGTGGGGTGAATGAAATTGCCCAAGTTTTGAAACGGTGGTTGGTAGGTAGATTCGAATCCCGGCCCCTTGACCAATGGTCCGGTGCTCTACCGTTAGACCCCCGTGCCCTGCTAATCCAACTAGCGCATAACAACTACTCACAAATTTCAGCATGTTCCAGTCGAACACGTAGTCATATGTGAATCCCTGCCGGTGGAAGAGATTGCGGAATAATTGCCTAAGATATGAGTAGTCTGGCTTGTCGTCAAACCGGAGGGAGCGGCAGAAGTTCAAGTAGGTTGCAAACTCGGCTACAACAGATGTGAAGACCAGCGAAACTTAGGTTACAGTCTATGCTCAGTCCCACAGCCACACATCTTTCTATATTTGAATACTGCTTACAGAACAAATGGAAAATATCCCTACCATATCACCTTCTATAGCCAAGACACGTATCCAGGATTTGGCTATTAGTCAGAATTTAGACATTATCAAATAACCATTGAGAATATTCAATCATTTTATGTACTGCCCAATGAAAAAAAAATTTATTAACCAACTTCACATAAACATGTTTTAGCACCTTAGAGCTGGTTTTACCGGTATACACGGCACATTATAAATGTCTAATTGATTTGCTGTTATTTCCCCCACTATATGTAATGGTGACCAATCAACGACCTACCCATATGTAAGGTTTTATGTGCAATCACCCCACAGTATTATTCATGTACTATCAAATATAAGGAAATAGAACTTGATGACAAGTATCAAGGCCAGCCTCGCTCCAGGTATACAAAGAGGAATAAACCATGATTACATATAAAATACCACTAAACTTAGGAATACTCACAAGGAAAGCCTTTGCAGAGCTCTTCAATCGGCGTCGACATTTTCTTCTCACTGATTCGCTCGTACTTCTGTCTCTTGGTGGCAGCCTTGAGGCCCTGCCATGGCAGACTGCCACGCAGGAAGTACATGAAGACGTAGCCTAACGACTCCATGTCATCCCGTCGACTTTGCTCTGTAACACAAGATCAAACGACACTCAAACACATGCTACCTGCAACAGAGTTAGCACTGAGGACCTTCTCACCAAGATATTGGGCTCATCAGGAAAAGCCACCATTAAAGAGAATCTGTATCTGTATCCAGTGATGTATCACTGGTGATAGTATTTGAGTGACACGGCGAAAGTGTCCCAGTGGCAAGTCCTGGTGGTCAGTATGTACACGATCATTGCTAACGAGCGAAATCAAGTCCTCGTGTTCAGTATGTACACGATCATTAAGGAGCAAAATTAATTCTAGAGAGCAAAATCGTGCCTATGAGCCCACAATGTGATTGGAATGGTCCCGAAGACAATCAGATGGACGTGCAATTTTTATTTGACCCACATACTCATTGGCAGGGTTTGCAGATTCTTCCAGAGTGGTTTTTTCCATATTTTTTCAGTCCTGGAAGAAATAGTTTCTTCCGTCCCAGAAGAAATAGTTTCTTCAACAAGAAAATGTATGTAACTAAAAATATCCTTATAAATCATTTTAAGCTAGTGATATTGATATAAAATATTTTTTTAACTCCATTGCAAAAATAAATAAGATTTCTTATTTCAGGCATACGTGGGCTATTTATGTATTAAGATTGTCACTTGTGTTGTAGTATACTTCAATGCAGGTAGAACACAGTTCTTTATAATAAGTTGGTTTAATGTGTCACTTATGGGTTTGTCTTGCTGTTCCACACAGGTTTTGCCGTTTCTTCTGAGGGACGGTTTTTTCAGTTTCTTCCGGAAGAAAGTGCATCTAACTAATAAATACTTATGAATCATTATAAGCTAGTGATATTGATATTCTAACTCAACAAGCCATAATAAATAAGACCTTATTTCAGGCAATTATGGGCAATCTATGTACTAAGATGTTCACTTGTAGTAATTTTTAGTGCTGGTAGAATAGTTCTTCATAATAAATGGGCTTAACATGTCATTTATGGTTTCTTACTTCAGGCAGTCCAGCCTGTCTTGCTGTTCCCACAGAGTATTTAGATTAAATGGCTTCACTAACAGCCACCAGGTCTGACAGACCCACCTAGTTCAGTAAGCTACTTCTTGTTCACTGGTTCAGTAGTGCATTACTACCGGTAAGTCAGAGCAGAGTTACTGCATTACAAAGTTTAGGTCAACCTGTTTCAAGGAGGTAGACCTAGATACAATATGGGAGCACTTCACTTGTGTTGAAATTGCTGGGAAAGCTTTGGCTAGGTGCAACTACTGTGCTCATCAACAACGTATCAAGGCCTGCAAATTTATTATTTGCAAATCGGGTAAGAATGAGTAATATTTATGAATGACTAAAATTAAATAAAAAATTGTATTAAATGTTTTATCCCTTGATTTAAAAGCTGTCGGCATTTGTGGCATGCTACTTATAAAGAAGCTTCCAAATGTCAGGTAAGACAGTGAGAAATTTTGATAAATGCTGTTCATGTTGTCATTTAGTCCCGGTCCCTTTCAGGGCATATAACAAATGGAGATCAATAACAAATATGCATAATCAACTTTAATAATTTAACATTGCATTGCAGATAGATTGCATCTGCTATGCTATAGTAATAGTACGGTAGGTGTGTTCATTAACCCTCTCGTGGTCAGAACGCCCGAATCAACCCGAGTATGCCTCACGGCCAGAACGCCCGAATCAACCCGAATACAGGGGCACATTTAAACTGGTACCGCGAAACAGTGTCATCCAATAACGGCAATTTATTTCGGCAGTTAGCATATAATAATATTGAAGTTTCGTTGGGAAGCATCAAAAGTGAGAAATGATGGCGATTTCCGTGACTAAATAGCGCCAACCACCACGCGGTTTTGTAGTCGAACGCAGCGACACACAATTTCCGGTCCCTCTTTTATGCCACGCAGTGAATATTTTAATGGTGATTTTCAGCCAATGAGATTAAAGTTTAACATTTGCTGCGGGCATAAACATGGAAGCACCCAGGAATTATTTCAAAACACGCGTCCGCAGGCGATTTCTACGATTAAATGCTAACTTTTGAGCGGTCTATTTTGTTGTAAAGAAGTATTCATGCGCCGCGCAACGAAGCGGGTGGTGTTTTTTAGCTTTGTTGTAATTCTCGACATTGTCATTATGTCGAACTCCAGTAATTCGGACTTTGACGGGATTTTCGAATCGAGTTTATATCGAACGCTGCCATCGAAGGGGAATGTTTTGTACTGTGATTACGCATTTTAAATATAACACCAACTTAATAGTTCAGACGGGATGACGGCTATGATCACAAAGAACGTCATTTTGTATAAAATCTTGAAAATACATGCACTCTGAAAAACTGAAATTATTTCAGTTTTATTTACCATAGACATTTAGTTAGTTTTCCATTCTGTAGCATAGTAATTTATGAACATTTCATACGCAGCATGTAACCGCTAATTATTAATGAAAAATATTTAAAAAAATGAATTGTTGAAAATTATTTAAGTATTTTATTTTTTTCCAACTTTAGCAATTCATATTTGAGTAATAAATTGACATATATGTCACATACTTGGCTAGTTACACCAGGAATTAGTTCCTCAAATGTAGTGACAATTTTACTTGAATCGGATCAAAAGTTATTTATTTATTTGCATTCATGCAACCCGAGTATATCACATGATTCACTCACAGCACATTCTCTCGATTTAATAGGATTCAATAACAGGCACATATTTGCATTAATCTGGCCTTGAGAGGGTTAAATTGCCTGTTAAAACTAAATAATTAATTATTAAATGTGGCTTGGGTGATATAAGCACATTATTTATATATTCTAAACACATCTTTCAGTTTATATTTTGTCCCAATTATGACATACATTAAACACAAATACACAACATAAAACTATGATGTGGTGGAGGTATACTGATGGGCATTATTTCAATGGAGAATTGATTAAATGTGTCACTGTGGCACGCATCACATGGCTTGGTGCATGGCTTATGTTGGGTGATAAAAGGGAGCCATGCTGGCTTTTGATTTTAAGTGACTAATAACGGTGTAGATGTAATTAACTTTTTATGTAGTTTTTTAATAACATATATTATATTTAAAATTACAACAATATTGGTGTTTATAGAGTGTGTATTTTATGCTTCAAGATATTCCGACATTTTATTGTATACCTTAACCCTCTCGTGGTCAGAACGCCCGAATCAACCCGACTCCCACTCACGGCCAGAACACCTGAATACGCCCGAATACAGGAGCACATTTAAACTGGTACCGCGAAACAGTGTCATCCATTAACGACAATTTATTTCGGCAGTTAACATATAATAATATTGAAGTTTCACTGGGAAGCGTCAAAAGTGAGAAATGATGTCAATTTCCGTGGCTAAATAGCGCCAACCACCACGCGGTTTTGTAGTCGAACGCAGCGACACACAATTTCCGGTCCCTCTTTTACGCCACGCAGTGAATATTTTAATGGTGATTTTCAGCCAATGAGATTAAAGTTTAACATTTGCTGCGGGCATAAACATGGAAGCACCCAGGAGTTATTCCCAAACACGCGTCCGCAGGCGATTTCTATGATTAAATGCTAACTTTTGAGCGGTCTATTTTGTTGTAAAGAAGTATTAATGCGCCGCGCAACGAAGCGGGTGGTGTTTTTTAGCTTTGATGTAATTCTCGACATTGTCATTATGTCGAACTCCAGTAATTCGGACTTTGATGGGATTTTCGAACCGAGTTTATAACGAACGCTGCCATCGGAGGGGAATGTTTTGCACTATGATTACGCATTTTAAATATAACACCAACTTAATAGTTCAGATGGGATGACGGCTATGATCACAAAGAACGCCATTTTGTATAAAATCTTGAAATTATTTCAGTTTTATTTACCATAGACATATTTCCATTAATCTGGCCTTGAGAGGGTTAATGACTCAGACTTTCACTGTCACAGGAGCTTAACAAGTGAAATTCCAGTTTTTTTTTAAAGTACTGAAAACTGCATATTTTGTTTGTTTTATCAATATTACTTCATTTTCTTCCACACCTTTGTTTGGTTTTCCGGTATCTTCCACTTTCTTCCAGTTTATTCCTGTTTCTTCCGGAAGAAACCCCTTTCTTCCAGTTTCTTCCCGGAAGAAATAGGTTTCTTCCGGAAGAAACCAAACTCGAACAAGCACTAAATGGCTTCAGTTCTTGTGTAACATCCACCAGGCATGACAGCCAACTAGTTTAGTTAGCTAATTCTTGTTCACTGGGTCAGTAGTGCAAATGTAAATAAAAAAGTCAGAGCAGAGTTGCTGTGATAAGTAGATGAATGAGATATTCTAAACATATCTTTCAGTTTCTATTTTGTCCCAATTATGATATGTGATTAACACAATACACAGCATAAAACTAATACATAGTGGAGATTTTTTGATGGGCCTAGTTTCAAGGGATATTGAATGGATTAAATGTGTCGCTGCGGCATGCACCAAATGGCTTATTGTGGGTGATAAATGGGAACCATGCTGAATTTTGCTTTTTGGTTACTAATAAAACACAAGTAATAACCAATACATCAACATGAACACAAATGGATACACTTTTTATGTTATCCTAATACAGTCGCGCCTCGTTATAACGCGGTAGTCGGGGTCCACGAAATGAATCCGCGTTATAAACGAGGCGCGTTCCCATATCTGCCGTCAGGGGCGCTACGACGACGACCGACACCGCTGCTGCACGAAGAATGCCATCGAAGCCAACCAAAGTGTGCACGTCGAGCAGTCTTTATGCAGTTTATGAAGCTTATTAAACTGCCAGCCAATGTCAGTGTGTATTCTGTTTAAATGTCGTACACTGTTGGACACTGTTGAACTGAATAAAATTCATGAATTGTGTACCGTTTTTAAATAAACAACGGACCAACAAGCCACGGTCAGCTGAACGATAATATGGTACCGCTGACGTAAGATCTAAAATAATGACCTGGCACTCAGCAGCCGAATACGCAAATTATTTGAGAAACGCAGTGTTAGAGTTGATTAAGGATTTAAAGCTATAAGTACGCTCACAATTGACTTAACTTCGACTTTCAATCAATATCAAAATACCAATTTAGAAAGCACATTTACCGTGCCGAACAATATTACGATTCACCAAATGACCAATTCATATGAGGTTGACGAATTAATATTTTGGCGCACCAGTACAGGCAGTAGCTTTGCGTTAATCGCAGCGAAAAGCTAATATTTGTTACGCAATGTTAGCTTACTGATTTTGCCTACTAAGCTGGATTAAAACGTTTTTAACCCATTCTTAAGCAAGGCGTATTTGTGAATTTCAATTGCACTTTACAAGCCGCCTGGCTCAGAAACCTGGCGATCCGCGGAAACCATGAGCATGACTAGCAGATTGGAAACGATTCGTTTGATGTCGGCGCAAAAACAAACAACAGTTTGTCATAGCGCCCATTTTCCCCCTGGCGGCAGAAATTCGGGGTCCACGACCGACCGCGTTATAACCGAATCCGCGTTATAACGGGGCGCGACTGTATTATAATCATTAAATGTATTATATTTGTATATTGAATAAAATCCATACAGAAATATATATTGTAGGAATACCACATGGTAAATAACACAAAAATAAAGTAAATCAAAGAAATATACATCCAAGTGCTACAAATGATGAGGCAAGAAAAGTATGGACATGTCCGTATCAACTTATACTACTAGATTACAATAGCATGTCCCTATAATCTACAATAGCTGATGTGAAGAATCCATGACATCATTTTATCAATTAATATATTTGGAGCAAGGTATAAATCGCATGTGTACCACAATGTCAGTATTGAAAGCATACAATGACAGATACAACCTGTGACCCCAGAATGACAGCCAGTCATGTGACAGTCTCCACCGCCACAACACTCTACAACCACAGTGACTTGTCGACGTACACTCACCTATTCCTAAGTGTGTGTTGATGCTGGCATACCGCGCGGTGCCTGTCAGGTTCTTGTTTTCTCGGTACGGGATGTGTTGGTGCGTGCGTGCATCGCGGTACTTTTTTGCAAGTCCAAAGTCTATCATGTACACTAGATTCCCCTTTTTGCCGAGGCCCATCAGGAAGTTGTCGGGCTTCACGTCTCGGTGGATGAAGTTTTTTGAGTGTATATATTCTATGCGGCTGATCTATGGGTGAGAACACGCGAAGTAAGTATGCAAGCATCTCAACAATATATTTATATCAAATTGCACCTTTGCAAACTGCATGCTGTAACTGTATGAGACGGTGGCATAGTTGCACATGTAATCAGACATGTCCACATACCACGTGCGATTATTTGTGCTGCTATGCCACTGTTGACTGTATGATCACAGCGAAATGATGAAGGACGTAAAGATACCATTTGGTCCTTATTTCACACATGTAATGATTTGAGTAAATTCAATGTTGTGGCCTATATTCTGTATCATTGCATTCCATTATGTTTTTGTTTTAAAACAAAGACGTGTCTGTCATTGCGTACGTGACAACGCAAACAATTAAGTTTCCTTCTCATAACATTTGCATAATTTTGAATGCGATTATTGCGTTATGGCAAAAAGATATAGTACAATCATAATTCAACGCGATTATGAAACCAGAACTGCAAGCCTGTATTTTATAATGACATTCACATATGGAATTGAAAAGAATATGATCATCTGGAGGTACACAGAATATTTTTTTAATGTAACCAAGATCTTTCTGTATGGCAACTTGGAAACAGGTAGCTTCCCCACACAAAACTGCATGTTGTCTTATTTTAAGGATTTCAACTTGTCTGAAATGTCACTGGTCATATTTGTGCTTGCCATACTAACCTGTGCTTATATTAGAAACACCACATTACAGGTGACTACATAACGTGGCAACCTTTTTTTCAAGGTCGGAGATAATGTGACATAATTATACATCCAGTATCACGACACGGAATTGGCAAATAAAGTACCTTCTAAGCATATAATACTAGAAACCATAGTTACCAACTGATCGGCCAATAGCAGGACTGTCTTGAGACTGAATTTTCGCGAGCAGAAGTTGAATAGGTCCTCGAGACTGGGCCCAAGTAATTCCATCACCATCACGTTGTAGTCGCCCTCGCCTCCGGACCACTTCACTGTTGGTATGCCCACTGTTGGAGGGAAGAGCAACAACATTATGTCACTGGAGGATACAAAGCACACCTGTGTCTACATATTAATTGGCAAAAACCCTAAGGTCATTACGCCAATGTTCAGAGGATCAGTTAGCAGCCAGGCAACAGCAATCAGACAATCAATACATTGTGGTGAATAATGCTGAAAGGAAGTAGTAAACGTCTAGTTTTACCATTCATCCTACACTACCCAACCATAGACAAGGGCATCGATGAACACTATTGCAGTACTCTGATCTTAAAATCGTTTCTGCAATCCCGCTGGCCATTTAATTTCTGCTGTCACCAACTACGACATGCCTGGATTTTTGCTCACTATGTTTCTTTGCAGAGACTTAAGTAAATAACTCAAATAACTATTGTTGTATTTTCCAAAATATATGGCAAATACGTGGATCAGAGGCCAATGGCCCAAGCATGCACTTTAGAAAGACCTGTGGACCTCAGCACCTGGGTGGGGATGCACTTTAGAAATACCTGTGGGCCTCAGCACCTGGGTGGGGATGCACTTTAGAAATACCTGTGGGCCTCAGCACCTGGGTGGGGATGCACTTTAGAAAGACCTGTGGACCTCAGCACCTGGGTGGAGATGCACTTTAGAAAGACCTGTGGACCTCAGCACCTGGGTGGGGATGCACTTTAGAAATACCTGTGGGCCTCAGCACCTGGGTGGGGATGCACTTTAGAAAGACCTGTGGACCTCAGCACCTGGGTGGGGATGCACTTTAGAAATACCTGTGGGCCTCAGCACCTGGGTGGGGATGCACTTTAGAAAGACCTGTGGGCCTCAGCACCTGGGTGGGGATGCACTTTAGAAAGACCTGTGGGCCTCAGCACCTGGGTGGGGATGCACTTTAGAAAGACCTGTGGGCCTCAGCACCTGGGTGGGGATGCACTTTAGAAAGACCTGTGGGCCTCAGCACCTGGGTGGGGATGCACTTTAGAAAGACCTGTGGGCCTCAGCACCTGGGTGGGGATGCACTTTAGAAAGACCTGTGGGCCTCAGCACCTGGGTGGGGATGCACTTTAGAAAGACCTGTGGGCCTCAGCACCTGGGTGGGGATGCACTTTAGAAAGACCTGTGGGCCTCAGCACCTGGGTGGGGATGCACTTTAGAAATACCTGTGGGCCTCAGCACCTGGGTGGGGATGCACTTTAGAAAGACCTGTGGGCCTCAGCACCTGGGTGGGGATGCACTTTAGAAAGACCTGTGGGCCTCAGCACCTGGGTGGGGATGCACTTTAGAAAGACCTGTGGGCCTCAGCACCTGGGTGGGGATGCACTTTAGAAATACCTGTGGGCCTCAGCACCTGGGTGGGGATGCACTTTAGAAAGACCTGTGGGCCTCAGCACCTGGGTGGGGATGCACTTTAGAAAGACCTGTGGGCCTCAGCACCTGGGTGGGGATGCACTTTAGAAAGACCTGTGGACCTCAGCACCTGGGTGGGGATGCACTTTAGAAATACCTGTGGGCCTCAGCACCTGGGTGGGGATGCACTTTAGAAATACCTGTGGGCCTCAGCACCTGGGTGGGGATGCACTTTAGAAAGACCTGTGGACCTCAGCACCTGGGTGGAGATGCACTTTAGAAAGACCTGTGGACCTCAGCACCTGGGTGGGGATGCACTTTAGAAATACCTGTGGGCCTCAGCACCTGGGTGGGGATGCACTTTAGAAAGACCTGTGGACCTCAGCACCTGGGTGGGGATGCACTTTAGAAAGACCTGTGGGCCTCAGCACCTGGGTGGGGATGCACTTTAGAAATACCTGTGGGCCTCAGCACCTGGGTGGGGATGCACTTTAGAAAGACCTGTGGGCCTCAGCACCTGGGTGGGGATGCACTTTAGAAAGACCTGTGGGCCTCAGCACCTGGGTGGGGATGCACTTTAGAAAGACCTGTGGGCCTCAGCACCTGGGTGGGGATGCACTTTAGAAAGACCTGTGGGCCTCAGCACCTGGGTGGGGATGCACTTTAGAAAGACCTGTGGGCCTCAGCACCTGGGTGGGGATGCACTTTAGAAAGACCTGTGGGCCTCAGCACCTGGGTGGGGATGCACTTTAGAAAGACCTGTGGGCCTCAGCACCTGGGTGGGGATGCACTTTAGAAATACCTGTGGGCCTCAGCACCTGGGTGGGGATGCACTTTAGAAAGACCTGTGGGCCTCAGCACCTGGGTGGGGATGCACTTTAGAAAGACCTGTGGGCCTCAGCACCTGGGTGGGGATGCACTTTAGAAAGACCTGTGGGCCTCAGCACCTGGGTGGGGATGCACTTTAGAAATACCTGTGGGCCTCAGCACCTGGGTGGGGATGCACTTTAGAAAGACCTGTGGGCCTCAGCACCTGGGTGGGGATGCACTTTAGAAAGACCTGTGGGCCTCAGCACCTGGGTGGGGATGCACTTTAGAAAGACCTGTGGGCCTCAGCACCTGGGTGGGGATGCACTTTAGAAAGACCTGTGGGCCTCAGCACCTGGGTGGGGATGCACTTTAGAAAGACCTGTGGACCTCAGCACCTGGGTGGGGATGCACTTTAGAAAGACCTGTGGACCTCA
This sequence comes from Escarpia spicata, assembly GCA_963995525.1. NCBI lineage: Eukaryota > Metazoa > Annelida > Polychaeta > Sabellida > Siboglinidae > Escarpia > Escarpia spicata. The sequence continues at coordinate 10,760,960 of OZ023210.1, forward strand.
GCACCTGGGTGGGGATGCACTTTAGAAATACCTGTGGGCCTCAGCACCTGGGTGGGGATGCACTTTAGAAATACCTGTGGGCCTCAGCACCTGGGTGGGGATGCACTTTAGAAATACCTGTGGACCTCAGCACCTGGGTGGGGATGCACTTTAGAAATACCTGTGGACCTCAGCACCTGGGTGGGGATGCACTTTAGAAAGACCTGTGGACCTCAGCACCTGGGTGGGGATGCACTTTAGAAATACCTGTGGGCCTCAGCACCTGGGTGGAGATGCACTTTAGAAAGACCTGTGGACCTCAGCACCTGGGTGGAGATGCACTTTAGAAAGACCTGTGGGCCTCAGCACCTGGGTGGAGATGCACTTTAGAAATACCTGTGGGCCTCAGCACCTGGGTGGAGATGCACTTTAGAAAGACCTGTGGACCTCAGCACCTGGGTGGAGATGCACTTTAGAAAGACCTGTGGGCCTCAGCACCTGGGTGGGGATGCACTTTAGAAAGACCTGTGGACCTCAGCACCTGGGTGGAGATGCACTTTAGAAATACCTGTGGGCCTCAGCACCTGGGTGGAGATGCACTTTAGAAAGACCTGTGGGCCTCAGCACCTGGGTGGGGATGCACTTTAGAAAGACCTGTGGACCTCAGCACCTGGGTGGAGATGCACTTTAGAAAGACCTGTGGACCTCAGCACCTGGGTGGAGATGCACTTTAGAAATACCTGTGGGCCTCAGCACCTGGGTGGAGATGCACTTTAGAAAGACCTGTGGACCTCAGCACCTGGGTGGAGATGCACTTTAGAAAGACCTGTGGACCTCAGCACCTGGGTGGAGATGCACTTTAGAAAGACCTGTGGACCTCAGCACCTGGGTGGAGATGCACTTTAGAAAGACCTGTGGACCTCAGCACCTGGGTGGAGATGCACTTTAGAAAGACCTGTGGACCTCAGCACCTGGGTGGGGATGCACTTTAGAAAGACCTGTGGACCTCAGCACCTGGGTGGAGATGCACTTTAGAAAGACCTGTGGACCTCAGCACCTGGGTGGAGATGCACTTTAGAAAGACCTGTGGGCCTCAGCACCTGGGTGGAGATGCACTTTAGAAATACCTGTGGGCCTCAGCACCTGGGTGGGGATGCACTTTAGAAATACCTGTGGGCCTCAGCACCTGGGTGGGGATGCACTTTAGAAATACCTGTGGGCCTCAGCACCTGGGTGGGGATGCACTTTAGAAAGACCTGTGGGCCTCAGCACCTGGGTGGGGATGCACTTTAGAAATACCTGTGGACCTCAGCACCTGGGTGGGGATGCACTTTAGAAAGACCTGTGGACCTCAGCACCTGGGTGGGGATGCACTTTAGAAAGACCTGTGGACCTCAGCACCTGGGTGGGGATGCACTTTAGAAAGACCTGTGGGCCTCAGCACCTGGGTGGGGATGCACTTTAGAAATACCTGTGGGCCTCAGCACCTGGGTGGGGATGCACTTTAGAAAGACCTGTGGGCCTCAGCACCTGGGTGGGGATGCACTTTAGAAATACCTGTGGGCCTCAGCACCTGGGTGGGGATGCACTTTAGAAAGACCTGTGGACCTCAGCACCTGGGTGGGGATGCACTTTAGAAGGACCTTAACTAATTTGTAGAGTAGAAATACATGGCTATTTTAACCTCGGAGAGAACCAAATAATTATGAAGTCAACAGATAGACAAGTCCAGCAGCCAAGACTCAAGACAGTGTATTTTCCTTGTTCAAATACCCAATGCGTGTGTACTACTATTATGAATAAGGAACAGCATTAAAAGTTGCGGTGGTCGCCTGAAGTAATGTGTGCATTGTGCTGCCTGTAAACATACATGTCTGCTTTGTGCAATTCAAGCATACATTTTTCTTAACTGTTCAACCAGCTGTCTCCTCTGTGAAGAATGCGTAAGACAGGAGGTTTCATACGTTTACTACCTGGCTATTTTTATGATGTATGCATGGTAGTCACCATGTGGCTGCATAGATAAGTACACAGCACAGATATCTGACCTTTCACCAGACCGATGGAGCCTCTGGTTACCTGTTCAAAACAAACTAACAAGTCAGAATTGATTTCATTTGACAGTTCAATAAAACTGCTTATCTGGAACAGAGATAAATGCAAACTATAAAGCTGGGGGTGTCCCAGGGTGCTGCTCTCTGTACACAGCAAGTGCAGCAGCTGGCAACAATTACACATGAATCCATCACCCCATCAAACTATCATGTCAGCCACAGTGGCCACATCCACATGGTCAACTGGGTGTGTTGTACACCCAGCCTAGCAGTGAGAGGAACTAGGGTAAGGCAACACTGCTAACATGGCTGGCGTATGTGCCTTAGGAGAGGGGAGTGTTACCAGTTAGATTGTCCCAGTCACTGCCAGGACATCAACTGTGTTCTAACTCCTCAAACTAAGGACAGATGCCGGATCAACCAGCAGGGGTTTATTTCCACATGGCCGGAGTGGTAGTCTAACTACACCAGCCTAAATCAAATGCTACTCCTGTTATTTTGCACTTAAGAGTTTTTTAATAACTACCACAGCTGCTTGTTGTTTACTGTAATTAAAGCATTGGAACTTTTCACCATCCTACACCACAGCAGATATTAGATTGAATGTCTCAAAATAGTACATGTACCACATCATTCCCCCAAACACCCCAGAGGCAGCGTTAACGCTTTGCAAAGCAGGAGCATCAACTACCCCCTAAGGCGAACTGTCGACTAACTCCAGTGAACTTTTAAAAAGTCACTAGACATGATACCTGCTGCACTAACACCACTCCCATACATAACCAATCCTACCACGTAATCCCAGCTACTTCCTTCTACAATGGACAAGATTATGCAAATACATCTACCACATTTGCACTAGTGTTTTGCTCTAATGTGTTTGCGAGAGGGAAGAGTGGAGACTACTAATGCAACTGCCCCAGTGTTTTTGTACGAGGTCACAAATAAGTGATATTCTTATGACTGTGCTGGTGGGGGGAGGGAGTATCCTTTCCCAAGTGTGTATGTGGACAATGAGTCAGAAGCCAATGCAAGGCATGTACCAACAAGCCTTGTTTCCTAATGTCTTCACAAACTGAATGAATGAATGTGTTCATACATTTCATAGCTACATCATGACCCGGAACAGATTGTTCAGATATAATTTTATATCCAATGCATTACTACCCAATACTAAACCAGATTTTTTGAAGAGCTGGGGCGTGGGTAGTTTGCTCGTGAAAGTAATCTCAGAAAAGATTCACGTCTGCAACAATATGTTGACGAGTCACAAAATGAACGGAATAAAATAGCTTCCACACTGGCTCTCTGACGTATTTAGTGAGGTTGCATGACCTTCATCTAACTACATACACTAATGCAAAGACTCGTCACCCAGAATTTTGACTGACGGGTAATGACCCGAACTAGCCCTTCACTACAAAAACTTGTGTCAGCACTGTTGCGGGAAAAATTCTGGCATTTGAATTGCCAATAAACATATCATTGACCGTATTTTACACCTTGTTAACGCTGCATTACCTTCGCCATTAAAACTGTTTTGTAACATTCGATTCGGTCAAATTACGACAGCATTGTTTTAGCCGAGTTTAGAAAAAGATTTCCTTATTTAGCATTCACGTGCTGGCCCATTATTCTCCATATGCAAATATACAAGTAATTGGGAGCATTCGGGTTTTTGGTGCCCAATATACTGAACGCACGTGCTTCGTTAATTCCCTAGAGGGGTCTAGTTAATTGAAAGCATGTGACACTATTAATTGAAACGGCAATGTAGCATTTTTATCGAAGAAATGTCAAAATTTTTATTTTTCGAATCAAAACCAACAAAAAGTACGTTGACAGCCATCATTCACAAGGAAGACGATGGTGTGGACCAAGTGGAGACTGCACAAGTGTCGTCGGTGATACCTACGCCTGTGTGTTCGCATTTGGCGTCATCATCTCTGCCTATGTCGTCGTGTTTAGCGTCGTTAGCATGTGGCCAATCCACATTTGAATTGTTTTCCACTCGAAGCTGCCTGGTTGTTTCTTAAGTTGCTGACTTTGTTTGTCCTGTCGCAGGCTCTTGTTGCTGACTTTGTTTGTCCTGTCGCAGGCTCTTGTTGCTGACTTTGTTTGTCCTGTCGCAGGCTCTTGTTGCTGACTTTGTTTGTCCTGTCGCAGGCTCTTGTTGCTGACTTTGTTTGTCCTGTCGCAGGCTCTTGTTGCTGACTTTGTTTGTCCTGTCGCAGGCTCTTGTTGCTGACTTTGTTTGTCCTGTCGCAGGCTCTTGTTGCTGACTTTGTTTGTCCTGTCGCAGGCTCTTGTTGGCGACTTTGTTTGTCCTGTCGCAGGCTCTTGTTGCTGACTTTGTTTGTCATGTTGCAGGCTCTTGTTGCTGACTTTGTTTGTCCTGTCGCAGGCTCTTGTTGCTGACTTTGTTTGTCCTGTCGCAGGCTCTTGTTGCTGACTTTGTTTGTCCTGTCGCAGGCTCTTGTTGCTGACTTTGTTTGTCCTGTCGCAGGCTCTTGTTGCTGACTTTGTTTGTCCTGTCGCAGGCTCTTGTTGCTGACTTTGTTTGTCCTGTCGCAGGCTCTTGTTGGCGACTTTGTTTGTCCTGTCGCAGGCTCTTGTTGCTGACTTTGTTTGTCATGTTGCAGGCTCTTGTTGCTGACTTTGTTTGTCCTGTCGCAGGCTCTTGTTGCTGACTTTGTTTGTCCTGTCGCAGGCTCTTGTTGCTGACTTTGTTTGTCCTGTCGCAGGCTCTTGTTGCTGACTTTGTTTGTCCTGTCGCAGGCTCTTGTTGCTGACTTTGTTTGTCCTGTCGCAGGCTCTTGTTGCTGACTTTGTTTGTCCTGTCGCAGGCTCTTGTTGGCGACTTTGTTTGTCCTGTCGCAGGCTCTTGTTGCTGACTTTGTTTGTCATGTTGCAGGCTCTTGTTGCTGACTTTGTTTGTCCTGTCGCAGGCTCTTGTTGCTGACTTTGTTTGTCCTGTCGCAGGCTCTTGTTGCTGACTTTGTTTGTCCTGTCGCAGGCTCTTGTTGCTGACTTTGTTTGTCCTGTCGCAGGCTCTTGTTGCTGACTTTGTTTGTCCTGTCGCAGGCTCTTGTTGCTGACTTTGTTTGTCCTGTCGCAGGCTCTTGTTGCTGACTTTGTTTGTCCTGTCGCAGGCTCTTGTTGCTGACTTTGTTTGTCATGTTGCAGGCTCTTGTTGCTGACTTTGTTTGTCCTGTCGCAGGCTCTTGTTGCTGACTTTGTTTGTCCTGTCGCAGGCTCTTGTTGCTGACTTTGTTTGTCCTGTCGCAGGCTCTTGTTGCTGACTTTGTTTGTCATGTTGCAGGCTCTTGTTGCTGACTTTGTTTGTCCTGTCGCAGGCTCTTGTTGCTGACTTTGTTTGTCCTGTCGCAGGCTCTTGTTGCTGACTTTGTTTGTCCTGTCGCAGGCTCTTGTTGCTGACTTTGTTTGTCCTGTCGCAGGCTCTTGTTGCTGACTTTGTTTGTCCTGTCGCAGGCTCTTGTTGCTGACTTTGTTTGTCCTGTCGCAGGCTCTTGTTGCTGACTTTGTTTGTCCTGTCGCAGGCTCTTGTTGCTGACTTTGTTTGTCATGTTGCAGGCTCTTGTTGCTGACTTTGTTTGTCCTGTCGCAGGCTCTTGTTGCTGACTTTGTTTGTCCTGTCGCAGGCTCTTGTTGCTGACTTTGTTTGTCCTGTCGCAGGCTCTTGTTGCTGACTTTGTTTGTCATGTTGCAGGCTTTTGTTGCTGACTTTGTTTGTCCTGTCGCAGGCTCTTGTTGCTGACTTTGTTTGTCCTGTCGCAGGCTCTTGTTGCTGACTTTGTTTGTCCTGTCGCAGGCTCTTGTTGCTGACTTTGTTTGTCCTGTCGCAGGCTCTTGTTGCTGACTTTGTTTGTCCTGTCGCAGGCTCTTGTTGCTGACTTTGTTTGTCCTGTCGCAGGCTCTTGTTGCTGACTTTGTTTGTCCTGTCGCAGGCTCTTGTTGCTGACTTTGTTTGTCCTGTCGCAGGCTCTTGTTGCTGACTTTGTTTGTCCTGTCGCAGGCTCTTGTTGCTGACTTTGTTTGTCCTGTCGCAGGCTCTTGTTGCTGACTTTGTTTGTCATGTTGCAGGCTCTTGTTGCTGACTTTGTTTGTCCTGTCGCAGGCTCTTGTTGCTGACTTTGTTTGTCCTGTCGCAGGCTCTTGTTGCTGACTTTGTTTGTCCTGTCGCAGGCTCTTGTTGCTGACTTTGTTTGTCCTGTCGCAGGCTCTTGTTGCTGACTTTGTTTGTCCTGTCGCAGGCTCTTGTTGCTGACTTTGTTTGTCCTGTCGCAGGCTCTTGTTGCTGACTTTGTTTGTCCTGTCGCAGGCTCTTGTTGCTGACTTTGTTTGTCCTGTCGCAGGCTCTTGTTGCTGACTTTGTTTGTCCTGTCGCAGGCTCTTGTTGCTGACTTTGTTTGTCCTGTCGCAGGCTCTTGTTGCTGACTTTGTTTGTCCTGTCGCAGGCTCTTGTTGCTGACTTTGTTTGTCCTGTCGCAGGCTCTTGTTGCTGACTTTGTTTGTCCTGTCGCAGGCTCTTGTTGCTGACTTTGTTTGTCCTGTCGCAGGCTCTTGTTGCTGACTTTGTTTGTCCTGTTGCAGGCTCTTGTTGGCAACACATTGATTTCTTCAATAGACGTTATTCTACTGGTGACGCAGCGTTGTTATTAATATGGTGACCATATATATATATATGTATATATATATAGTGACCATATATATATATATACGTATATTCCTAATGACAGCATAGACCAAATATGCGTGGGATGATTGCCGGTTTTAACTATTTCAGTATGACAGGCCGGATTTCCAGCCGCACTGTCTGTGACACTTCAGTACGACAGGCTGGTTATTCGGCATTGACAATGTCTGCTATTCAAATCATTTTTACTCATAATTATCCATTACACGGAGCCACTTTTTGTGTTCAGGTGTCAAGGCGAATAAATTAGCTATTCAGCAGTGGTCATCGTTTATTATTGCTCAATCATATTTTCACAGTTTTTCATGATGGATTACCAAAATCTGCGGTGGCCACAATGACAGACGGCATCACTTCAACTAGCGATTAACCATCGTATGTTTTAGACAGATTATTTGATAGTTTTAGCGAAGAATCTTTGTCGGATGTTGATGATCGACACAATAACGATGTCGGCGAACTTAGAATACAACTGTATTCAGCAACTGCAAAAACGTTGAAATATTGGTGGCCATTTTGGATTGCTGGTTACTGTGATGACGGAATGTAAAATGGCTAATTTTACTCGCTGATTATTATACTTTCCGAAAATATATTAACATTCCTATTCATAAAATGCATTTTTGTTGCTCGAATCTTGACGTGAAATGAGGTAGTCCATTGTCTTGCATATTCACTGGGAATGCAGTACTGAAATGGTTAAGCAAACCAAAGGCTTCTTGTATGATACACCATATGAAAGCTGAGAATCTGCTTTTTCAAACGATGCCAATAACTCAATATTGAAAAAAAATCGAAATGTGACTCATTTTGTTAAGATGGGTCACTTATATATATATCAACCGCGAATGGATAAGAATTGTGTCAACCCGTTATTTGGACGGGTAAATTTTCTGGGCACATGATGCATGGTGTTGTCATGATAGGAAAAAATATTATCTTGCATTAGTCCCTGTCTAACTAGAGTATCTTGTCCCATGGTACAGCCATTCTTAAGCAACCTCCATAAAACCGCTAACAACCTGGACAAAATCTAACACCAAGCTAACTTAATATTCACAACTATGTTTACCTAACGTCGCTTAATCACTCTACTTATTCAATCAAGCACTTTGTTTTGGGTTTATTAATAAAATGTTATTCCTGGTAAGTACTTAACTTTATCTATGTAGATGACCTCTCCACCACCCACCCGGGACCAGGAACAGATACAGTGGAAGGGAAACAGCCTAGACAGAGCAACAACACAGTGACACTGGCCTTACCATTAATGGCAAATGTTAGACAAAAATTAATGCAAGCAATACCATACCACAACAACCCATCACAGCCATACACTGGGCGATCACCTTGAGTACATTACCCTGTCCTGTTATCTACCTTCCAAAACAACACTGGCAGAAGCCAAAATTGTGTTTGCAAAGCTACAAACCTACTAGGTCACCCGTGTACACATGAAAAACTAAATAAAAAATCTCCCTGCGAAAACAGTGTCGAATTAGATCCCAAGAGGAAAAGGAATAGACCAAATCCAACAGGGAGACAAAATGTGGAAGTTGATGGAAGTAGAATTTAAGCACAGCAACAAGGAGACCCCCTAATGCTGAGCATACACTTCTTGTTGCGAGTTGCCTGTTTGATCAACTAAAAGCTGACCAGTTGTGCAATGTATGATGGCCTGCAACTGACAAAACAAAACTCGGGTCACTTATTGATTAGACGAGTACAACAGTTGACAATTGTAGAACTGATTGATCATTCGAAAATTGAATCGCAGCAACAAATGTTGCGTAATATACGATAGTGTCAGACGAGACGTCGTCCTTGCTTGTTGATCAAACAGATGACTTGCAACAAAAGTCTAGCAGTGTACGCCCAGCATAAGGGGGAACTGGTTGGATCTAGCACACATGGCCATGGCTCACAGCGTATTTAAAGCTCATTTAACTTTGTATGTACACAGGACACAGAACCAGTGGCTGTCACTGAACTGTAATGCTTAGGGGTCACCTCAAAACACTGATCCTAATGTAAGACTACACACAATTGGTTTCACTTGGAGTGGGAGTTAGCTGCTGTTTTGTTTTCACATTGTACATAATTTTTTTCCAAAATACATTATTTACCTATCACGGTTCACAAGAATGTTGAATTCGAGTGCATGCAGGTAATTTTGTGTTTTGATGGCTGAAGTACCACCGGGCAAATACAAAGTTGCACGAGAAACATACACACTTGCGTGGGCAGCTAATAGTTTAGAAAAAATGTGTCAAATCTGCCACTTCTTGTTCCTTTTAAAAGGACACTTTCGTTGAGATTGGTTGAGATGTACATCACGACTGAGAAGGGTTACTCAACCCCAGACACACAAAGTGCTCATGAATGTTGTCTTAGCTAGGCAACATCTTATAAACAGATGATGTTCAACACATCAATCGCATTTCAGAATGTTATCCTACAATGGACTGAAATGTGTGACATTAGCTAGGTTTTGCTAATAGCTCTTAGTGCAGACCTGGCTACCCCAAAAACTTCCTGTCAGTAATCCGTCTTCCCATTTACACTGATTTTCAGGAATATAGGCCTGCTGTCAGTAATAGTTCAGAACCGTGTCAGATATTGTCAGGAAAAGAACACCACTGTCAGTAATATTTTAATACTGTGACTATGATGATAGTTGTACCCAAAACATAATTGTCTCTAATAAACTGTGGGGTGTTTTGAAGCATCCAGTTAACAAGGTATGGTACATGTTCATAACCAGCATTGGTTGAAATCAAACATGAAGAAGGGTAACTATAATGTAAATGCATCTATACACTATTGGCATAGCTAATTTACAATGACTGGAACTGTTTTACTGTGTTTTCAAGTCAAACTTTAAGCAACTGAAAGAACCTCAATAATGTTGTGTTTAATATTAACCATTGTAATTCTGATTTTATGTAACTTTCAAAAACAGCATGCTGACTCAAGCAAAATTCCACATTACAGCCAGATTATGTAATAAACAGCAAATACAGGGGTAGAACTACCCACTAGTAAAGATTACATTGGCCTAGTAAACCCGGCCTACCAACTAGTCCGGCTGTCTAGTAAAAATCAGCGTGTTGCATGGCGCCACCAGCCGTACAATTGACAAACTAAATCTTCACCTAATGTGAATCGATAGTGAAACGGTACTTTTTATTGTTTGTTGTGTGACATAGAAATCTGAAACGGCCGTTTTGTTTGGCTTAGCATATCATGCAGAGGGGTACCGGCTAATGAGCGCTATTGGCGTCCATTTTCTAATCTATTTTCAAATGCGCGGTTTTCGAATATGGTTCACATCTTCAGTTCTACATCAATTATTTTGTTAATTCATTACAAATTACTTTGTTACGTTTACGCATGATGCATCGTTATTTAACTGGGGTTGCAAAACCAGAAGTTAAATGCAAGCTGGAAAAGCAAGAATGGGACACGCTGTACGACCAGCATAAGCGACAGCGTGGCGATTTGAAGGTTTGGGAACGAGACCACACGTGGCTGTCCTACGATGACGACAAGGATTCCATGTTTTGCAAAGTGTGCAGGACACACAATGTAACTGGCGTCTGTGGCAAGAATACGTTCTTGACTGGCACGGACAACTTTCGCGAGCAGTCTTCCGGCAAACTGCGTTCGAAGCCCATCCCGGCACTGCACCTGCTCACGGAGCCATCCAAGCTCTGAACACGGCCACCTTGGACCGTCTGACGCATTTGTTTAGGTAATTATGTTACCCATGTGATATAATGTTATAAATTTTTTTAAATATTGTACTTTGTTAGGGTACAAATAGCGCTATATGGTTTAAATTATTATCCCTCATTTCTCTGTTATCATTCATTTCAAGTGTGTCATGCAGTAAACAGTGGGAAATTATAAATTTGCATTTGATGTAGAGCTGTGTTATCACTTGCCTGGATCTTCGGGTTCAAAAGTAATGCTATTTAAAAGTAACTTAAAACTTAAAAGGTAAGTTCTTATATAGCGCAGTATCCAGTCCTCAGGACTGCTCAAAGCGCTTTACACTTTACTCCCTGGCAGACCTGTTCAATCGAACACCTTCTCGACTTCTCTGGGAAGCATCCAGCCACGCTGCAATTAATGAGCGAGGACTATTCGTACACAAATATCCACCACTGTCTATAGCCAGGTACTCATTCATACAGCTGAGTGAACTGGAGCAACGTATAGTGAACGAACTTGCCCAAGGTTCAACACCGCCGCACAGGATTCGAACCCGGGTTCTCTCGGTTGAAAGTCCGAAGCTCTAGCCACTGCACCACGGTGCGTTGTATTTCCCGCCTTTATGCATCATATTTTTGGTTTTTAGAACGTGGCTTATCTTGTGATTTTTGTGCTTTTATTAAAATTTAAACCTGCCCATCTTAAAATCTTCGTCAAGTTTTGTTAGCGAGGATGTTTTAGCATTCACTGTTTGCTGAGGAAGGTTGTTATGTTGTGACTATACTCAGTATTTACGTAATACTATGATATTTAATATTTCATGCATTGGATGTTTCAGGACTTGTCACACGATAGCAAAGCACCGGCGTCCGTTCACGGATTATGTGTGGCAGTGTACCCTAGACGAACAGAAGGGCCTTGATGTGGGGAACACTTATCGGAATGACAAGGCATGCAAGCAACTTGTGCGTGCCATCGCTAAGGTTGAGCGCAGTCACCTCGCACACCATCGGGAGAGTGCTCACTTTCTCGCCCTCATCAGTGACGGAACGACAGATGCATCCATCACGGAAGCAGAGATAGTGTACGTGAGGTATGCAGTGAATGGTATCGTCTCTACTGCCTTTGCTGGTATTGAGAACATCGGCAAGGCAGATGCTCCGTCAATCAAGTGGGCAATTGACGGTGTCGTGGAGCGCTACCTCCACATCCCGAAAGAGACACTCACAAAGAAGCTTGTCGGATTCGGCAGTGATGGCGCCGCTGTTATGAACGGATCAACGGTGTCATCACGCTCTTCCGAAATGAGCAGCCGTGTCTGCAAGCAGTCCACTGCTATGCGCATCGCCTTGAACTTGCATATAAGGATGCATTGGGTCGGTTGCCCATGTACACAAAGTTGAGCGGTCTCCTCCTGAGCCTCTACTTGTTCTACCATCACCCGCCACTGAACCGCAGCAACTTGAAGGCAGCATTCGACACACTGTCTCTGTCATGTGCCCTTCCACCACGTGTCAGTGGCACTCGCTGGTTGCCACATCTGCTGAAGGCACTGCAGGCCCTTGTGAAGGGATATCCGGCGTATGTCCTGCATCTGACGCAGATGCAAGTGCCCGGGGGCTCTGGAGATGCCAAGGCAAAGGCCATTGGCTTATTGGCGACACTGCGCCGATGAGATATCATCGAGATGGCACACTTCCTTCTCAATGTGCTGTTTGTTCTGAGCAAGCTGTCGCTGGTGGCTCAGACAGTGACTGCAACAGTTGCTGATGTACATGCCATGCTGACATCCGTTGTGGCCACCCTTGTGATGTACAAGACGACCACAACTGCCAAGGAGCGTGCCCTGGCGCGCATGGAAGACTTCCATGATGAGACACTCACAGGTGCTGTCTTCGCCAAGCATACCCGACTGCAGATCTTGGGCAACCTGCTCAGCTGTCTGGAGGGTCGCTTCGTTAACAGCAATTTGGACGTTGTGCGTGCATCATCGATCGTTAGCTTCAAGCTGTGGCCTGAAGCTGCAGGTGATTATGGAAATGACGCTGTGGCCACACTCAACAACCATTTTGGCCCTGTGCTTCACGACGCTGGCATCGATACTGCCAGTGTGGAGACGGAGTGGGCACTTCTGAAGATGATCCTGTATGAACAGTCCCCAGATGTGCGACAGCTGACGTGGTCTAGTGTCAACGCAGCCCACCAGGCAGAGTATGGAAACATACTTGAGCTTGTTGACGCCATTCTGACTCTGCCAGCCAGCTCGGCTGATGCAGGGAGAGGCTTCAGTCAGCTGAAGCTGACGAAGAGCAGCATCCGGTCAGTGCTGAAGGCAGATCGACTGACCGATCTGTTGACCATTTAGCTGAGTTCACCAGACATCGCTGCAATTGTACCGAAGGAGGCAATCGAGCTGTGGAGTGCTGGTGGAGCCCGGAGGCCAGACACTCAGCCGCTTAGGCCAAGGCCCGACTGTAGTAGTTACACTGACAGCAGTGACACCAACTGTGATGACAGCAGTGCCTCCGACTCTGAGTGACACTGACTGACTGGCAGTGGTAACGCCAGGCCTGGATGACACTGTGGTTTTTTGTGTTTTAAATAAAATTGGTGTGACTTAAATTTATGTTGTTTTTTATTTGCAGGACTAGTAAACCTTTTGGCGGACTAGTAAATTTGTGTCTTTACTAGTCCTGCTGTCTAGTAAAATAAATGCTGATATAAGTTCTACTCCTGAAATAACAAATATCACTCAGAGATTTACATTGTAAACTTTACTAGAGAGAAACACACGATATTAACTCTAATATGCATGGACCATGGTAGTCTCCAAATTCTAAGTTCAGAATCAACAGGTGCAAGTTGAATATATTGGCAAAATTTACACTGCACACTGTTGCGACTTGGGCATTTGTGTATTTCCTTCATTCAACATCATACCAGGCATATTTACATCACAAAAATATTGTGTTTTAGCGCAATTTTGAAGCCCAAATAGCGACCCGGTTTGCACTAGTATGCATCGCTGCAGTCATGCGCGTACCGCATCGCGCTTGTAAAAAGGGCGATATAGAGGCGTATGTTGGTGGAAACCGGGGCGCTACTTACGCCTGAAAAGTGCTCTAAGACGCAATATTCTTAAAAGTAAATATACCTGGGATAATGTTGATTAACAGAACTAATCAGTCTAATCAGACTAATGCACTGAGGCTGAGCCTGAGGTATCAAAGTTAGGTAAAACTCAAGTTATAATGGCGAAATCGAGGCAGGTCCAGATTCTACACAAGTGCCGCGACTAGTTGTGTCCACTGTCCACACAAGACATATCGGGTCAGAGTGCCGTCAGTACGCTGCTGGTATAAACTTTTGCCGCACACGTTTCGTCTTGGCTGGTGGTGATGCCATTTCAATCTCCGCCATCATTTCGTGCCGCGTGACTTATTTTTGTTTGAGCGCGGAAATGTGAAATTAATGTAACGCTGTTTCCTATTGATCAGTTTACGACCAGAGGCAGCGAATGAGAAACCATATCACAACAAGCTGCGTATATATATGCTGCCAACTGCTGAATATAGTGGAAGCTAAATTTTCATCCCTCACCGAAGTGATTGATGATCATTGTGATAAAGAAAGAATCCGTAATATTTTCATCCCTCACCGTAATACCATAATTTGAGGTATGTTTTCAGACAATCTGGAATGGTAGGCCGGTCTGTTAGTGTAATGAATACCTGGCCTTAAATCTATGCTACAGAAACGGCCTGGCTATGCCGAATTCGAATATGTTGTCTGGTGTCAATTTTCGCAGTGTCATTAATTATCACTTAATATAAATAAAACTAGTTAATTAAAAATTATATAATTACATTGTAAGGGTAAATGTTCCATGTAGGCCTATCTGCAATCATCAATCATGAGAACAGAGATAGGCTATCTTTTGAAAACACAAATTCAATTGGTTAATCTAAAGAATAAAACAGGACAAACAATAGAGCATGAACTATGTAATACTTTTTAGTTGTTATGCTTTACATTGATTACCACTCTGACCTGTTTAAATGTATTGTTGAAAATTAGTCTATTTTTGGCATAAGCTTGATTTGAATACAATGAGCAATAATACCTCAAGATATCTTGTTTCTTATTCATATTGAACATATATTTTTACACTTGCATTGTTTTTATAGTGATTAACAATTAATTACAGAAATATTGCACACAATCATCACTAAATTAGGTTTTGACCACTTTTCAGAGAAAATGAGCGCAGTTTTAACCGGGCGGTTAAAACTGTTCAACCCTGCTTGAAAGTGCCATGTAACAGGAAGACTTACATGTTAGAAGCCTGCCTGCAATACGTGAAGTTACTTAAGCAAGTCAAATAATTACCACTACACACAATGACAGAATGCATATTATAATAATTATATATTAGCAGCCTCTCAAACACACGAATCTGTTGACCTGCAGCCAGACTTATCGTTGTCACTAAAACGGATGTGCACAAACAGTGCTCCTTCGCTGAGTGCACCTGTTTGACTGCTACTGTTATGATCAATTAAATATGGCCACTTAAGGAGACTCAGTAGGCGTGCGTTGTGTAATTGCAAGACAAACTATTGAAGCTAAGTGTCAACAAACGTCTGTTTTATTCCCACACCGGTTCACCATCTAAAAACCTTAACAGGGTTGAAATGTTTATGTATCTGCTATGTTATCGCCTACAATCACGACCAGGTGGACGGTTGTATGCAAGAAATCACGTCTTATATTAGCAGTGAGACTTCAAAGCATTCACTTGTCCTAACAGCAGTACTGCTCTGCAAAGCCACAGCCAGACCACAAGGCTCTATTATGAAGAAGCCAACAATAAACAAGTCCACAATAGGCCGGATTTTGAAACCTAACAAGTTGCCATGGTGTATGCAGCAGTGGAATCAAACCTTAACCTCATTCAATGCTCACAATACACAGGATACAGCTGATTAGTGCCAGGTACCATAGTGTGGAGTGGTTGCTTGATTGCCCACTTTGTTAGAAATCACCCAACTGCCATGGATGACTGATAGCCCCATGAACTGCTCAAATTGGGTCTGCGAACTCTAAGTATTTAGATCTTAAAATTGGCTAAGATCTAAGTCAGTATCTTTTACTTCAGGAAATATGATTTCATAAAGTTTATGATGATCTACATAGTATGCACAACTGCATGTTTTCAGTGCGCATGAGCGAGTCTGGGATCATTATAAATAATTTTTTTATGAGCTTGGATCCATGAGGATTTATGCACGATAGAAGGTTTATTATTGTTATGACTGTGTTGGATATTGTTTATTATTTACCCAGTAATTGGGTAACCAATTAAACTATCTTTGACTAGCTCACCAAACTTTTATTAGGTCACATATAGTAAGTAACGCAGTACAAAATTGAATATTTTACACTGCGTTCGGTTTCTTTCCTCAAAACAAACTACCCAACACAGCAGTCTTTGTGCCCTTGCAGTTGTTACTTATTTGCTATCCAAACACGTCTTGATCGTGGGTTCAAATTCCACGAGAAACCTTTTTATACAAGATTTTATTTGTTTCATTGCTGAGCTCTTGTAGGAGAACGGCAGTTTGCTAAATGTGACTAGCACACAGCGGGGAAATGTCAAAAGTTAAGAAAACAGTTTTCTATTAATACGAACCATAAGCACGGTAAGCATACTGTGTACAGGGATTGAGCTTGATCTGATGAGTACAGAATGGTGGTCGTATTTCAACAATGTCATGCATACGTAATTTATAGACGAGCCTTGTGACGTACCCAGATGGAAAATGTGGATGACAAAACACAACACGTAGGCCAATTGTGGAGAACAAATCAAGAGAAATGCACGTAAGCTGGGGTTGTGCCAACAGACCAACAGAATTGAAGAAGTTCAGTATCTTCCTTATGTGCCAGGAGGTACAAAGAGCAGACATGGGGTCAAATACATTGAAAAGTATTTAAATGCAAATATGTTTGACATTTCAAATGCACATTCAAATACATTTTGTTTATGTCAAATGCAAATACTTTCCAAAAGTATTTCAAATACATTTATAATTCTCTTGACGTCCTCGTGCTCAATAAATAACGACAAAAAGAGCTATACTTGACCATTGTTTATCCAGAATTAAGGGAGTTCATTGAGTCAACAGGACCATGCTATAATTGGTCACACATTGTAAAATGTTTCCCCTATGACAGGTTAATCCTGTTTTCTATTTCCTGTACCCACTGATGCACTGTCTTCCAATAAAATTAGATTAAGCCACCCACTGTTAATTAAATGCTTGCTAAGCTGACCCTGTGGCAGGCCAGCCAATACACTGATCATCCATCTAATAATGACCCTAGTTAAAGCTGAGTTAATGATCAAAGCATGCAACTGGCTGCAGTTGGTCAGCTAATAAAAGAGCTATAGGAAGGCCAGTTTTCTCTCAGTGAATGTCACGCCTCGGTGATCACATAAGTAACATGAGTGACCTGTATCAACAGCCTATACCAAGCAACAATTTCATTAAGCACAGCTGTGATAACAGTTTTCATTGACAGAATTAAATGCTATAAGTATTTGAAAAGTATTTGATTTTTTAGATACTTTTAAAATGTATTTAAATGCAAATAGTTTTGGCTCCAGTCGCATTTAAATGCAAATGCATTTGACCCCATGTCTGACAGAGGATTAAAATAAGATCTAATGACAACAAAATATTACTGCACCCCTTAGCATAAATGCTATATTTAAACAATTACCATTGTTTATACTTGCTAGATCAACAAAAACATTGTGAGCCCAGGGCTCCACTTTTCTCGGTCATGGTTAATTCATTTTCCCACTCTGAACATTTTTATGCACCTGGCTGGGTTTTCACAAGTTGAATTTTTAAATGTGTATGCAAACATAAACATGGTGAAACTGTGTTTAACATAAAAATAAACTTGTCATGCACATTTGAACACAACCAAACTTTCCTACGGTGAATCATCGCGTAGTTTGTAGATAGCTACCAAGATGACAATTTTTTTTTATAGCCATAACTGCTATTCCCCCAGATACATGTAACAATGCAAACTTACCGCCACCCTGCATCATCTTGTAGATTTTGCTCTCGATGTGGAGCTGTGGGTGTTTCGTCTTCACGCATTCCAATTTTATAGCCACTTCTTCAGCATTCGTAATGTCTGTGCCTGGAGAAAAAACAGAAGGATTTTATAAGAATTTAATGCACATATTCAATCCCTTTCCCAGGTAAACGTTAGTTCTTATTAATATATATTGCAATATCAAGTTCCTGAAACTTCACTCCCTGGCCGACCTGTTAATCAAATGCTATCGGACTCAACTCAACTTCTCTGGGAAGTTTTCAGCCATGCGGCAGTTATTACACCGAGTGGTTGTATAGATATATCCACCAGTCCGTAGCCAGGTTCACATGTATGCAGCTAAGTGAACTCAAATAACATGGAAACTGCTTCAAAACACAGATTTTCTCGATTGAGAGTCCTGTGTACTAACTGTGCCACAGGCTTAACGTGGAAACTGTGTATTCAAAGGCATAAGACAATGAATCAGTGATGCAGGCAATTGTGGTTTTACATATCATGCAATGCTGCCTTTGTACTAATAAAAGATTTTGAAGAAACTTTCCAGAAAAGTAAATCCCATGTTGTGACAGCTGTATCACCAAAGGGACAAAAAACACTACAACAAGCAGTACCACAACTATTCCCCCGAGTCAACTGATTGAACAACACAGCAATCTTATTTTCAAATAGAATGTTCACATTCTGGTGTTTGTTTTA
This sequence comes from Escarpia spicata, assembly GCA_963995525.1. Classification (NCBI taxonomy): domain Eukaryota; kingdom Metazoa; phylum Annelida; class Polychaeta; order Sabellida; family Siboglinidae; genus Escarpia; species Escarpia spicata. The sequence continues at coordinate 10,779,263 of OZ023210.1, forward strand.
AATCCTTAAAGCTTAACATGTGACTGTGTAAGGGATCATCTCAAAATACTGATGTGTAAAACCCACACTCGCTACACAAAACATTGAATTATCCCAACCTATGAATACTACCATATTCATATTATTAAAATATCAATATATTATTATATTGAAAAAGTGCTTGCCTGGTACCTACATTCAGTTTCCATCCTAATGAAATGCAATCGGAAAATAAATAATTATTTTTGTATTAAGGAACGGAAATTCCATGATTGTGGAAAACAAATGGAATTATGTGTAAGCGACATTTTGAAACGGGATTTGTGTTTTCGAACGGAAACTCTGTAAAAACTTAGAGTAGAATCACCAACACAGTAAATGATACTGATTTTATTGGCTATATTTTGAAACAAACATGATTACCATGCAACAGTATTCGTTTATTTTGGTAGATTTATGATGCATATTTGTAAAATGCGGAAGGCAAATCGTTATGAAGTGTCATGGTGCCTTGTGTCAACCGACGTAAACAGGGACGCGGGCGGAAGCCACTAACATAAATGTTTCGTGACTGTTGACTGGCTGTCCGCCAAGCGCATTGAAGACATGTTGTCAAATCAAAAGTAAAACAGTATTATTTAGATGCAGAGATGATAACATTGTGATATTTTAGATATTTCACAGAATGTATTATTTTTTAATGTTAAGTTTGAAATAAAAAAAAATTCTGAACAAAAATGATCTTCATTAGACAGTGTCATTTCTAAACGGAAAATGTGTCATTTGACAAAGAAAATATGTCGTTTGAACGGGAAGTTGCCCTTTTCTAAAACTGAAAATACGTTGTTGAAACAGAATTTGCCATTTTCTTAAACGGAAAATCAGTGTCCCTATATAATGTGCCTGATCATGGCAATACTGCCCTTAGCATTGAGCTCCAGGCACAGCCCACTAAAGTCTCAAGCCACGCGATGAAAATAGATCGGTGACATCTCAGATTTTGCATTAATAGCAGACAGCAGAGTGATACCGCGATTAAAAATCTCCATTTAACTTTGCGTTATCACTTCTTTTAGTCAATATCTTAATTGTCTAAACGATGTGCACAAATAAGAACTTAGGAAAAGTCAGCATGACATCGCTCCAAGTGAACCTTAGACTTTGTGGACTTCTTCAGTGAAGCGACCGACAGGCATCTTGGTAACATGTTTTTGTTATACAAAATCCAAGCCAGTAACTTTTTGGGGCGGGCCATTAACTTTTCAAATCTACTGGCCCAATGGATACAAAACCTTAATGTCAACGCCTGGTTGTGCTGTATTATCTTAAGTCTAACCCTAAACCTGTAATGAATTAGAACCTTTGACCATGGACGTGGTTGGTGTTCTCTTGCATATATTCTATACGGGGTGCATGACAGTGTAGTGGTTAGCACATCCGCCTGACATGCCAGGGCCGTGAGTTCAATACCCGGACCGGGTAGGTATGATATATTTGGTGTAAAAACCTGGCTCTTAACATTGGGGACTGTGTATCCCCCGTGACTCGGAGATCACGTTAATGTCGGTCCCGTCTCAATTTGAGACGTAAAAGAACCACTGAGGACGACAAGCACCCTGGCGGTGACCACCCTCTGTGCCAGCATAGAAAGGTCGAAAAAGAAGCCTGGAATTAATATTCTAAAATGTAAGTCCTTGTTTTTAAAACAATATAAAAGACCAATGCAAAGTCAGAGGAAAAGAATATACACCTTGTTCATTTGCTGGCAGACGTACCATTAGTGTTATGATAGTAATAACAGCAATATATGGGTCGCCCAATATGTTTTCGCATTCATTAACATGATTACTATTTGAGCACACCAGTGATTGACAAAATAACCCATTCAATTTTGACAGTAACCTGAGTAGGGGCCAAGCCCAAGACCAGTCCAAGGCAAAGAGGATAGATCATAACCCAATTGCTTTTAATTGAAAACATTTGTGAATGGTTCGCTGGCCTTGAAATATTGGTATGATTTTAGACAGATCAGACACGCCAGTATATACAACTCGGGTTTTTGTTCAACTATTCCGGATACGACTTCCGACACTGACAGTGAATTGACAGTCGCCGTCGGACACAAATATCGGTCGTTGACGTGATGATTTAATATTCACTTACCTAAATATATATCTCCAAACGATCCACTTCCGATCTTCCTACCTAGTCGGTATCTAGTACCTACTCTCAGCTCCATCTCTCTACAAAGTTATAAGAGCATTAGTTCGCACAAAATTCCATAAATGGCGAAGCTGTCGGTACGAAACAACGGAAAATCGGAATACTAGCCTCCCTTTCAAGTTCACGTTTTCTTACTTATTTCACACCGGCAAGTATCACAAAGATATGGAGCAATGCTCAAATCCCAATCTAGCATTTGAGAATAGTTCTGGCATGATCCGCTGTTGGGTACTATCTAGATGCAATGGATTCTACATTATTTCTTCCTGAACCCAAACACCGCCATTATTTACTTTCGTCCAGCGGTTGCTTACGTCCATACGCAGGCGCAAAGTCTCATTTCCGGTGCATATTTTTATCTGCATTTTTATCTTCTATGCACAAACGTATTCTTAAAATAACTTGTATTTATTTGTCACAAACCGGATAAATATACAGAGCAACAGTTTATTTAAATATTTGTTTCAGCAAGACCGGAAAGGTTGTATTTTAATGACATTAACTCGCATAATTTTAGAAGAAAATACACCTACCCAACTGGATGCATCAGTTCGAACCTTGGCTTGAAAGTACGCCTAACAATAACAACTGTTGGCGTCTATTTTGTTTTCTGGAAATACTTCACAGTAATATGTTTAATGGCCAATTATTTGGGTACAACTTTTTAATATGACTGTTCAAGATGCACAAATTAAGAAAACCTCGTAACGTTTTAATTTTCCACAGAACATAAATTACAATGGTGATTTTTGTCCGGATGCTTTTATATTTTATTTTTGTTATGTATAAAGCTAAATTAAACAGTTTAATACAGGTTCATTTTCATGTCATGTTGCCTATCTGTAGGCCCTATATATGCTGTGAATAGTAATGATTACGATATTATATTTTCCGACAGGAATTAATCCAAGACCGGCCAAATTGTACGTTATAACATTCTCGTATCTTTTTTGGAATAAAGTCATATAATGCTAAGTCTTTAGTGGTTGCAGGTAATATAATAAGTGTGTCATTGTCTACATGGATATTCAGTACAAAATCGGCGATAGAGCTGTCACCTGGTGGACGCAATACATAAGTATTCAGTTATTATTCGTGGTAGTGCTGTCACCTGACGGGAACAATAACAACAAATTATATATTTACTTTTTGTAGGCTGTTTGTTAGGCCCTACATACAACCCTTTCAGTTGCTACCAAGTCAGGCTAACTTGCCCCACCCCCATTGTCCCCATCTTGCCTTATCACTACATATCAACCAATTATAACGTATTCTTCATATAGACACACTGTATTTCTCTAAGACTTGTCCTGAGTGCCACGCGCAAACAGTAGACACTGAAAGCCTTGTACGCCTACAAACTGCACGGATATACCATCAGTGACGTAAACAAAGTGAAATACCTATAGGCCATGGGCCAGATATGCCCCTCATGCACCCCCCACAACTCTACCAACCCATGTTTTTTTTAAGCTTTGGGATCCCTTGAAGATGATTTCAAGTGGTAACAGTGAAAAAGTTGGGTCTCACTACCAATTTCCAACCTATCTTGGATGGTACCCTGAAATATCGTATTTGTCGTCAATATCGCGTGGTATTTAATCACCCACACCACAATCGTCATTGTATAGTCATATGTGTCTCAATGTGTACTTGTGATATGTCGAATTGAAGGTTTTCATCTACTGATCATTATAATAGCATTCAATATATATGTACTGTTATGGCGTGTGCCCTAATTAGCATAGAATAACTATACCCCATTCTCACTCGTGACCGCATAGATGACATCATTATTTTGGTAAAATATATACATTTCCCTTGATCCCATGGCCTCTTTTAGATCAAAGTCACAATGCATAACACTCTGCAGCATCATATCGTTCATTTAATACCAGAATTGTCTTTCTGTCATTACAAATGGATTATATATGATGCTTCAAAGATAACCATAGTGTCGCGGATCAAGAGGCGTAACGCAGGTCATTTTTTATTATTACACACTGTACTTCATTGGCAATGGATTGTTTAAAATGTAATGAAGAAGTGACTATAATATTGTTGTTTTTATAAGTCATTTACGTTCTTTCTGCAGTATCCAGGTACTATTACAGCTGGAATACTAGTTTTCTTACATGTTTCATCATGGTATGTGGGGATCACAAGGTTGTATCTCATATTATATTATTTAAGTCTCCTATTATATTATTTAAGTCTCAGTTGCAGCTTTTACGAATACCTCAGGTCAACTTCACAGATATGGATAAGTTAACATTTTATTTAAGTTGGATAACGATCAATTATAAGCTTTGTTACTTACCCCAATTTGCTCTGCTGATATTACATACCTAGCTTTGTATTTATTTACCATTAAAACGAAAACGAACAAATGATCAAACTGTCGAATCTACTTGTATAGTTCATGTAAAGGGTTTAACATATGGAGAACTTCAACTCATGTCTGGCATGCGGGAAGAAGTTGGCAAAATTGCAGGAGATCAAAGAGTAGATACTTTCAGAACTTCCAATTTTAATCCACAGGATGCAGGACACGACGTCCAAGCTCACCCCCAACACAGTGATGGAATATTATGGCTTCCATTGAGAATGCCACAAACGTTTCACCATGAATATGGACAGGCTGAAGTTCACCTCATCACAACCATCTGATGCTTCTACCCCCCGACGTTCTAAATAAAGGTAATACAATCATCTTCAAGTCGGACTGTACGTTCTGTGGATCAGAGGGTGGTAAGAAGGTAAAAGTGAAAGGCCCATGGACCAGTCAAGGCATGAGTCAGTTTGACTGTGATGAATGGAAGACTGGTGACGATGTCAGAAATAAAACAGGATGAGAAGCTCCTCTCAAGAATACGAGGTTTTGATATATTTGCGTGTGAAGCCAAGTTCCACAAGAATTGCCGCAGGCACGAACTATATGCAAAAAAAACAGAGAAATGGCGAAGTACAGATGAAGAGGCACGTGTTAACCAGCTCAACTTAATGGAAGCCCGTGAAAAGGCATTTGACATAGTCTGTTGCATGGTGGAGAAGGATGTTCTGCATGATCGGAAGATGGTGAAATTGGCTGACCTGTAACAAGTGTACATATCCAGCCTAGAGAATACAGAGCACAGTAATCCTGACTATCGGAGTGAGAAATTAAAACGCAAACTTGAAAGCCATGTACCCTTCAATCGTCCACTGTCCTTCTACAATATGGGAAAGTTCCAGTCAAGCATAGTGTATGAGTCACAGATTAACATCAACACAGCCGTGAAACATGCCTTCCAGTTATGATAAACTGATGTTATCAAGACCACTGGTACATATCTTCGACAGACTATCCAGGATGGGTTTCCTGAAGCACCTGATCTTAAATGGCCACCAACCCCCGTGATTTTGACAGAATTGACACTATCGTATCAGACACACTCCAGACATTGTTGTTATGTCATAACTGGGATGGCAGCTCTCACATCACCCCGCACACAGAAACTTGTTCTGTCAATTGGTCAGGACATCTGCCGGGCAACAAACAATGGATCGTGGAAGCTGCCAAACACATCTTCATGTCCATGCGTTATATGTTCAGGAGTGAAAAACTCGTAACTCTTCTGAATAGAATGGGACACTGTAAAAGCTACTCCTTTTCATTGGAGCTGGAGACAGCGCTAGCTGAAGCTGTTATGCAGTCGTCCACTCTTCTCTCCAACCAGATTGTCAGGTCACCACCAGGACCAACGGTATTCCACTCAAAATTTGATCATTTCGAACAGCTTCTGAATTATCTCACAGGAAAAGGATAGGATCAGTTCACACAGCTCATGGCCTCATGTTACAGGAAGTTGGCAGTGATGATCATTCTTCAGAATCTGGTGACTGCCCTGAGATACCATCACAAACAAGGAAAAAGGAGAGGTCGCTCAACCTGAAGGAGTGGGCCACACTGGAGAGAAGCTGATTCTGAAAGGAGAGGCAACCAAGAGGCCATCTGATTGGAAATCGTTCTTGTCCAATGGTGAAAACAAGTGTCAGTTCATCAACCTGCTTCTGAAGCTGTGGCAGAATGATGTATATGCATCAAAACTGCAAGGAAGACAAGTGATCTTCATATGTGAGGAGAATTCCACACTGGTGACTTCCAATGACGGCCGGACGACAGTAACCCATGAATTGCCCCTTCTGAAGTCATCACAGGATGAAACTAACTCAAGAGTTAATTACGCGAGGAGTAGGAATCACCGATTCGTTCACGTGAAGGGCCCAGATTCAGACATCTTCTTCGTTGTTCTGCATTATGCTGCATCAATTGGAGACATCACCATCTTGTTTGACACTAATGTAGGAAATAAGCAAAGATTGATTGACGTCAGCAAACTAGCAGTTAATCTCGGCCAAGACAAATGTACGGCACCGATGGTTCTGCATGGTTTCAGTGGATATGACAGCACTAGTGCTTCCCGAGGGATTGGCAAATTCAAACCAGTGAAAACTCTACTGAAGATTCCTAAATACATCCATGTACTCAAGAAGCTGGGAGATACATGGGACGTACCTGAAGAAAGGATTGATGAGCTGGACAGCTTCACCTGTGCTGTGTGTGGTAGAGCACCAAAGGTGTCAAAAGTTGATGACTTCAGGCTAATTCGTATCAATGAGCTGGGTGCCAAGGATAACCGTGTCATTCCTTCAGGTAATATTGACATGGGCAATCTAACACCATGCAAGCGCAGTCTCACCCAGCATGTCAGAAGAGTCAACTATCAAGTTGGCATGTGGAAGAGAGCACATCTTCCTGAGCCGGACGTTCCCAAGGTGAGTAGAAACCATGGCTGTAACATCAGTAATGGAAGTATTGAGCCACTCTGGTATGATGGAGATGTGCTGCCACGTGAACTGGTTGATATAGCTCAGGTAGACCCCGACCACACTGATAATGATGACGAATCTGACATGGACATGTTTGATGGGATGGAACTATATGCTGACAGTGACAGTGATTATGACTGAGCATGAAAATGTGACTAATGTAATTGGTTATGTAGCTATCAATGTTTGGCAAGTGTCCGTACATCAACCTAGATATTGTATGTCATTGATTGATAATTAAGATGTGAATAACTTTGTGGCATCTCACTACATTTTGTGTTATCAGTGTCTACCATCTAAATTAATGTCATACGTACGTAATTCGCTTCAAACAGAATTATCATATTGTGAGATACTGGCTTTCGATTTGTCTGTACTGTTGCCATTTGTCACATCTTAATTTACGAGTTTTGGATACTATATTAAGCTAATATACATGTATATTATATGAACTATGTAGTGCTTTGTTTTATGCATCTGAAATTAATCTGGTGTAACTGTATACTTGAAAACACACACATAATCTAGACAGTTTTGACATGTATGCCATCCATATCCATGGTTATCTTTGCGTTACGCCTCTTGATCCGCGACACTACGGTTATCTTTGAAGCATCATATCTAATCCATTTGTAATGATAGACAGACAATTCTGGTATCAAGTGAACGATATGATGCTGCAGAGTGTTATGCATTATGATTTTGATCTTAAAGAGACCATGAGATCAAGGGAAATTTATATATTTGACAAACATAATGATGTCATCTATGCGGTCACGAGTGAGAATGGGGTATATTTATTCTATGCTAATTAGGGCAAACGCCATAACAGTAAATATATATTGAATGGTATTATAATGATCAGTAGATGAAAACCTTCAATTCGACATATCACAAGTACATTTTGAGACACATATGACTATACAATGACGATTGTGGTGTGGGTGATTAAATACCACGCGACATTGACGACAAATACGATATTTCAGGATACCATCCAAGATAGGTTGGAAATGGGTAGTGAGACCCAACTTTTTCACTGTTACCACTTGAAGTCATCTTCAAAGCTTAAAAAAAACATGTGTTGGTATATTTGTGGGGGGGGGGGGGTGCACGAGGGGCATATCTGGCCCATGGCCTATACCCGGTTCTTTTCCGTTTTCGTAGTACACTATTTAACGATTTCGCTCGTCTAGCTGTGGATATGTGTAGATCTACATTTAGCTGGATAATGTTGGGTTTTTGTCCATATTGGGGGTAATAAGCAAAGTTCACACGATTTAAGTATGTATACTATCGATAGTAACTTGTGTATTATTTATTTTTATATAAAGAAACAATGTTTCCTCAAGAATAATATTATTTTGCCATTCCCTAACCTGAACCTGTTTGAAACACCTGACATTCAGTAACATTAAAGTGTATTGAAACTTGTATTTAAAAACTCAAGGTGGCAATAATAGTACATATTGACAGGGCACGTATTGTTGAATATAATACACCTTTATGGTAAACACATCAAGAACTGGCATTATGTTAATTAAGCAAAGAGCAAGCCGATTCATACTTAAATCTAGAGAAGTGAAAACAAAAAGACTAGTCGCTCATTACCTCTGATCATGGGATACAATAAAAGAGAATTGCCTGTTTTAATGCACATGTTTGTCTGAAAATATTGTTGCCATACCGATTACCTATGCCTAATATTATTCAGCATGTGTGTACATGGTCGTAGATGTGTCATCTTGTAATGGCAAGTGTTCATAGTATACAGTGAAACCCTGGTAATCTAGAAACCATAACATCAGGACATAATACACCTTGCAATATATATGATTAATTTATTTTAAATTCCGAACAAATACATCAGTGATCAATGTCCATACTGTATGAAACATGTCAGTTCAAATTGCACAACCAACAAAAGTACCTGGTAAAAACAGTTCGGTATTATCCAAAGTTTTGCAAACAACTAAATTAAAAACTTGAAAAAATGACTGTTGCATTACAGCAGTACACATCCGAGTACTGCACCTATCGTTGGCAAACACCCCACAAGATATATGTATCAGCAGTATAGCCTCTCACACTAGAGTACAGTTGTTGTGTCGAACATTAGCATGTGGTCGCCTCCTGTCGTCTTTCTGTAGACACCATGCTAGTTGGCTCCTTTCCTCCATACACCTTTTCACTGCATAGCACATAGGAAACACTTGCATCACATGTTGGTGTGCCATGATACATACAAATGGGTAATGCTGGGAGGTGATGTGTTGTATTCATACCCTCTTCAGGTTGAAATACACCCTTGTTGGTGGATTTTCTCTGTGAATTTAAAACTCTATTTATATACACATTCCTATATTTTCATCCCATTTGGGTTGTCTTCCACCCTTGTTTCCACGACTGAGTCATTGCTTATCCTTCTGAAGTTTCTTCCTACCTAGATGCCATTGCCATGTTATATGTGGCATGCTAATTTGCTGTGTTGTAGTTGTTTAAGTGGAATTAACTTAGTTTAGATGGAGCTATTGTAAACGGTTGAAGTTATTGAATGGAATAAGTGTGTGCACACCCAGTAGTGTATGAATACTGAACACCTGCAGGAATCGAACCTACCACACATAACACTGAAACACTATTGTCATAAACAACACGGTCTAACAGTTTTTAAACAAACATGTGACATAGTATGTCTGCATTTACAACGCAATACTCTAACAGCATTCAGTCACAAATATATTGTTTACATTGTTGGAAAAGTCATATGGTACATATACACATATCTGAAATTTGATAAAAGAGTGTTAATGTTTCACAAAAGAGATAATATCGTATGTTTGTATCATTTGACAGAAAAGCAATACAATGTATATCTGTAACGAAACTATCTGAACAAACATATAAACCCACTTTTTCAGTGCTGGGCTCCCAGCAGTTTATATCCCCGCTTGTTATATTATACCGCCGGCCCGCACCTGTAACAGTAAACCAAATTTGGATTACGTATTGGAATAAAAAAAATTGTTTTCAACTAGCAGTCACGGTTGAAATAATAACTAATTCAAACATATTCCATACAAAAGAAACGAATTTGTGAAAATAAATTACATTTGGATGCCCTTCCTAAAATCACATTTAGATACGGTGCAGTCAAATTTGCGACATTCTATAAATACATATTGTACTCGGTATACACAATTTAAGTGATATATATCTGTTAATTGTGCTACGAAAATCTATTTAATATATTTAGATATGTTTAGTTATTTAGTGATGTCTAACTTAATAACGTTTACATTATATGTACAAGTAAGGAGACTAGTGAGTAAGCGTGGAAAAGAGACAGAGACAGGGGAAACAAAATAAGAAGTTGTCCCCTACTTGTATCCTAGTCAGATGAGGAAAAAAGCTTCAGTAATGAAAAACCTATACAAAACTGAAAAACTAAGGTGAGCCATTCAGTGGAATGATTATAAAGCATGACATGAGCAAGGTTGGCAGATAGAAGGAACGATTATTGCAGGAGGTAAGGGAAAAACACAACAGGAACAGACAACAAATTTTATCTACTTGATAAGAGGTCGACCAGGAGAAAGGGATATAATCAAGGTAAAAAAGGGTGTAATAACCAACCAAACCCGAGCACTGTAAGTGCCAGTACAGAAGAAATAATTGTATGGTATATAAATGCTGATGTACTGACAAAAAAAACTAACTGAACTAAAACGTAGAATAAAAATCACTCAACCCCAACACATGTTATAGCAATATAAGAAGTAAAGCCTGCACATTTTCAAAGACAACTTACCATGCAGGAATACAACATGGAATGGTATTATATGGAAACTGTGAACATGACTGAAGGCAAAGACAGAGGGATGTCTGTGTTTATTCACAATTCTTTGGAATTTCAAGTATACCAGTTTGATGATGAGTTTAATGAAACACTGTTTTACATTTTGAAACTGAAAGAGAATGATACCTTTCCCATAGGCTCTTTTTGTAGAAGCCCTAACAGCACCACTGAAACAGTGACAACCTTAAGAAGTTACTGGATAAAATTAATGAGAAATGTTTTTCACATGTTCTGCTATACTTGGAGATTTAAAATACCCGAAGATTGATTAGGAAATAATATCAACTACAGCAGCAAGTACGGAAGATAAGGAATTTAAATTTATTGAAAAAAATCGAGACTGTTACTTTGTGCAACATATTACAGTGCCCACTAGAGGGTGAGCCATCGTTCCTTGTCTTGTACTCATTAGTGAATATACCGCGATCTCAACAATCGAGGCAGCCTCAGCATTAGGAAGAAATGACCATTCTCTTACAAAAGTGGTTCTCAACTGCACGCCAGTATATGAACCAATCATCAAAACTATTTATAAATATGATAACGGGGATTATTCCAAAATGGATGACATGTTAAACATTGATTGGGAAGGAGAATTGCCTAATCACCAGGGAGATGTGCAAGTCCATTGGGATAGCTTTCCTTCGAAAATTTGAGATACAGAAGTACAATGTATACCAAAGAATATGATATTTTGAGGAACCAATAAGATGTTATGACACTGTGGAATCTTGCAATATTAACCCATCGATAGTGTCATCAAAATTATATTTAAAAAAACTAAAGACATTTAAATCATCAGGACCTGGTGGTCTCCATCCTTGTGTCTTAAATTAATTAGCAAAGATCAACAGCACTCCGTTATGAATCATATTTAACACACCACTCGCAACAGAAAAAAATTACCCACAGACTGGAAATAAGCTAACATATCTGCTTTTCATAAGAAAGGAAGTAAAACCCAAGCACAGAACTACCGACCAGTCAGTTTAACGAGCGCAGTAGGGAAAATATTGGAAGGAAAAGTCAGAGACACCATCACTGAATATATAAAAGAAAATGACCTGCTGAGCGATAAGCAATTTGGATTGATTAAGGGCCCTTCTACAGTATTTCAACTATTGAAAGTACTCGATTCATGGACTGAAACACTTTGATAATGGAGGATACATAGACGTAGTAATACTAATAATGTATTTATTTTAGACAATCATCATGTCCATATATAAAATGTGAATATGTAAATAAATATAAAAAATACATCGATAAGAACAACATGTTTAAAATGATATAAATCCCGGATCCATTAGTGCCGCAGTTTTTAAGTACAATATATGTCGCTAGTTTTAATGCTATAAATAATGGGATTCAAAGACATGTCAATCCTATTCATTAGGCTAAAAATAGCCTTTCTGATTACACATTTACCCGAGCTGACATTCTGACATTAGCTGTAACAAACATGTGGCTAGCGCTACATATCATGGGCAAATTGTTCAATATCCTGAAAGAGTTGTTTTACACAACAGCGAATTGTTGAAAATTAACTTTTCTAAAGTTCACCCATAACGCGCACATACATATTATTAAAATACGCTGTAAGTAGCTTATTTTTTACAGCAGTCGAACAAAAATGGAATTTTTGACGTAACATATTACTCTTGGCACACATAAGTCTCACTTTGGCTTGTATGACAGACTCATCAGACAAGTTATTAGAAATGACACGTCCAAGATTTTTTACAAGAGGTGGCAAAGTTTAACTTCTTTCCTTCTAATGTCATTTTTTTTAGAAAGATTTGACTTTCTATATTCAAAGTACATGACCAGGGGTTTACTCGCATTGTATTGCACATCCATATGAGAAACACATGTCTAGTAGTGTTTGTAGTCTTTTACTTTAGCAGAAGGTGCAAACAGAAGTAGATCATCGGCGTAATATAAGGTGATTAACAACCATGTTACCAATACTACAACGGATTTGTTTTCTGTGCAGTTATATACTCAGATTATCCATATAAATTATAAAAAGTAAAGCGGATAACTCCCCACCTTGCTTAACACCATTGCCTACCGAGAAGAAGTCCGATTAGGTTTTTCCCCATCGTATGCTTACACTTTGATTATTGAATTCATTGCTGAGTACTCTTAAGATATATTTCGGTACATTTCGTTAAAAGTTTATATCGGTTGACACTATCAAACGCCTTTGATGCATTAAAAAACGCGACGTGCATATTTGAACCATATCCAGTGTAGAACCTTAATAATTCCTTAAATGCAAACACGCATAACTCCATTCCATATTTAGGCTTAAAGCCAAATTGACTAGGAGTGGTTTCCAAGTACATTTCCATTATGTTAAAAAGAACAGTGTCTATTTTCTTCGAAAATATGTTCGATAGACATATTGGCCTATAATTACCTTTGTCGTTTACTCGTTGTATAGTATGTTGCGATTTTTTAAGCTTTCTACAAGGTTCCACATATTCGACTCATTGCCTTGGGAAACTCCAGTGCTAGGGTATAAAAGGGAACATTCTTAACTGGCCCACAGAAGACAACGGTTAAGAGTAAGTAACACATTTTCAAATTGGCAGGAGGTAATCAGTGGAATACCACAAAGATCAGTGATTGGCCCTCTTCTTTTTGTTATATTCACAAATGATTTACCTGATGTTATAAAGATCTCTCATATTCTCTTGTTTGCGGTGATACGAAGCTCTTTAATCCTATTTATACCGAAGAGGACTGAACAAAACTGCAATAAGATCTTATCTCTGCCGAACGCTGGACAGATACATCACTTTTGAAATTCCATCCAGATAAATGTAGCCAAATGACAATTGAATTGGATCAACATCCACAAGCAATAAAAGCTATTCACTAGGAAGCAACCAGACAACACTTACAAGTACTGACAAGGTGAAAGTTATATCAGAGTCTCTTTCGGTTCATCGCTTAATTTTGAGGCATATATGTCAAAAACATAATAAAGCCAATTCGATGATGGAGATAATCCGACGTGCTTTCAATCACAAGGATTAAAACTGTTTTTCTACAACTGTTAAGTCTCTCGTCCGTCTACACATTGAATACGCTAATGAAGTATAGAGTTCTTTCTTAATGAAACATATTACAGCTCTTGAAAATGTTCAGCGCAGAGCAACCAAATTAATTCCTGGTTTCAAAGACCTTGAATACAAAGAACGTTTACAGAGACTGAAATTACCAGCTCTATCATACCGTCGTCTCAGAGGAGATATGATTGAAATGTATAAGATACTAACAGGAAAATACGATCCAGCAGTCTTATCCAATTGTGTTACATTGAGAGATAACGAAGCACACACGAGAGGGCACCACCTAAAAATATTTTAAGAAAGATGCCGATTAAATATTAGAAATAACTCATTTATACACCGACGCAGAGACTATGAAACAGTCTCCCACAGTCTGTGGTTGATGTTTCACCGGTGCAGTCGTTTGACACAAAAATAAATAACTTATTGTAAAACCACCCTATGAAAACTGAATATACTGCCCCATTCCTATCCTAGATTGTGTCAGACTCAGACGCATGCACACAGTCCGAGCATATGTCAAAGGTGAGAGCTGGTACGTAAGAGGCAGATGCAGTAATCCCTAGTCAAACCAGAAGAGGACCTTAAGAACCTGTAAGATATTATTCGCTTTACTTCTCAAGTCTTGAAAATGGCCCAGCAACATTGAAGTAAATTTTTGAAAGACAAAAAGAGAGAATCAGGAAGTGGGAGACACTGGAGCCGTTACTGCCTATGATACAGAGCTAACTGCACCAATGATCGGCTCGGGACATCCTTCGGGAGCTCCTTACAACGCTATTCTGGAGAGTAGTGTCACAATCCTGATCTCTCACAGTTGACCCACACTGTGGTAGTACACTGCAAGGGAGGGATATATCGGCCCCCTAAGCCATCTCGGCGTTCCCATAACCGGTGTGGTCATCCATGCCACGTGATATAACCCTTTATATTGAGCACGTCAAGCTGCAATTAACATAGACAATCTACCTGCTTTTATACCCTGCCAAACACAGCCAGGCGAAATATGTGGTGTGAACTTTAATTAATCTTGCATATCTACACCTAATGAAGTTATTTATTTGTTAGAATGGTGTTAGAACTTTGGTCATATGTTATGTTACATACAATTACATACAAAAGTAAAATCATATTTATTGTCTATGTATTATACCAACAACGGTTCAAGTACAATACACAGTGCGGTATTAATGGTGGATTAATAACGAAGAGAGATGGTGTTCGAAGTTATGTTTATTTCGCCGTGGTGCATTGCATTAAACAATTTTCAACTAGTGCACTTATTTTGTGTGCTTTAAGTGACGATACATTTGTTTCTAGCACTTTGATCACTACCAAATAATATAACTATAATCAGCCAAGCACAAGCTATGTGTATTTGCATTGTGATTGACAAGTTCTATGAACACATTACGCCAGTGCGTATGTACGTGTCTGTCTATATATATGTGTCTATATTATGGTACGATACAAAGGTTACGTTTAAACACAATAACCATGTTCTTTTCATGTTCGCGTGCCTACCCCCGTGAATAGACTATCAACAATAACGAATGGTCTTGTTGTACCCAAAGGCAATATATAGAACAGACTACAACTACTTGATGTTCTAAACACCCAAAGCCTCTACCTTCCTTCCTGTTGCAGCCATCTTGCAATGGCTATCCCTTCACGCTATCTTTTCCTGCATTTGTTTTCATGTCCTATAGTGTGTTGCACTGTTGAAATCACCTGTTACACGAAGCACCATGTCGAGCGTCAAGCGAATATTGTTTGTTACATACATAGAATGTGAGCTGGACCTACGCATGCAAGTCAATCATTTACCAGTTAAGTCGGTGCTGAAACCCGTCGTGCGACCTATATTTCAGCCACTGTATTCCTATTGGTCGTTTTACGCTTCTCAGACACACGTTTACAACAACTGTCAGGTGAAACTCGGCAGAGGTAGTCACACTAAATTCAAGCTAAAGTCAAATTAAATCCTCTTGGCCTGTTAAATTTGCAACGATCCATGACCGTACCTAATTCAAATGAATGCGAGAGAGAGAGAGAGAGAGAGAGAGAGAGAGAGAGAGAGGGGGGGGGGTTTGACAGATAGACGACAGAGAAAAAGAGACACACGTACATGGACATACACCATCGCACATTGTTGCGCACTACATCAGAACAAAAACTAATAATAAAACAAATAATAAAAAATTGTTGCGCCATTTTTTGCTTGCTTCTGCAATTTATGTGCTAATCTGATTCTGTCGGGTTGGGGAGGAGGTCGAAAGTCGATATTATTTTTAAAAACACTTGAAATGGTGCATTTCGGTGACATAACCTAATTTATGACAATCATTATATTTTAGTTAGAATTTTTTTTTTGGCTCAAGAAAGGAGGACGGGTCACATAGTAATATACGTGGGAAAGAGGAGGATGGAGTAATTGAGCAAGGAAGTGTGAGAGAGCTTGTGGGCGAGATAGAGAGATCAAGTGAGGAGAGAGAGAGAGAGAGAGAGAGAGAGAGAGAGAGAGAGAGAGAGAGAGAGAGAGAGAGAGAGAGAGAGAGAGAGAGAGAGAGAGAGAGAGGAGAGAGAGAGAGAGAGAGAGAGAGAGAGAGAGAGAGAGAGAGAGAGAGAGAGAGAGAGAGAGAGAGAGAGAGAGAGAAGAGAGAGAGAGAGAGAGAGAGAGAGAGAGAGAGAGAGAGAGAGAGAGAGATAGAACGAGAGATAGAGAGAGAGAGAGAGAGAGAGAAGAGAGAGAGAGAGAGAGAGAGAGAGAGAGAGAGAGAGAGAGAGAGAGAGAGAGAGAGAGAGAGAGAGAGAGAGAGAGAGAGAGAGAGAGAGAGAGAGAGGAGAGAGAGAGAGAGAGGAGAGAGAGAGAGAGAGAGAGAGAGAGAGAGAGAGAGAGACAGAGACATACATACATACAGACTTCCGACACAAACAAAGACACAGTGGCAGAGGCAGAGGCAAAGAGATAAAGAGAGACAGAGCCAGGAACAAAGACATTGAGAGTGTCACAGGCAGCTAGAGGCAGATGTAAGGCACTAAGGCATAGATTGGCAGAAAAACATACAGACAGACAGACATAGGGACAGACAGACAGGCAGGCATACATACAAACAGAGACATACAGACAGACACTTACATATAGGCAGACAGAAAGACAGACAGACGAACATCCAGGTAGATGGGTAGACAGGAGAAAGAAGAGTTACAAAGAGGCAGAGACACAGACTGATGCATATACATGCAGATAAACATATAGCCAGCAGGAAAGCAGGCAGACAGAAGACATACAGAGGGGACAGGCAGATATACGTACAGACAGTCAAGAGAGACAGACAGACAAACAGACAGACAGGCATGCAGACAGGCAGGGCGGGCGGGCGGGCGGGCGGGCGGGCGGGCGGGCGGGCGGGCGGGCAGGCAGGCAGGCAGGCAGACAGACAGGCAGGCAGGCATGCAGACATACACACAGACTTAGAAGCAGACTGTCAGATAAATATACAGGCAGAGAAAGAGGCAGGCAGCCAGGCAAGGGGAGGGAGGGAGGGAGGGAGGGAGGGAGGGAGGGAGGGAGGGAGGGAGGGAGGGAGGAAAGGGAGGGAGGAAAGGGAGGGAGGGAGCGAGGGAGGGAGGGAGGGAGGGAGGGAGGGAGGGAGGGAGGGAGGGAGGGAGGGAGGGAGGGAGGGAGGGAGGGAGGGAGGGAGGGAGGGAGGGAGGAGGGAGGGAGGGAGGGAGGGAGGGAAGTTGTTTGTTTTGGTGTTGGATTCTTACGTCAAAATGCGTGACGATGATGTCATGGTTTGATATCCCTGGCACCGAAGCAAAATTTGTCACTACTGTGGAATTTATTGTAAACATTAGGTGTAATAACTTGCCCTCTCTAGTGGAGCTAGTTTGGATTTGTGTTAGCTACGCACTTTAAGTTGTGTCAATGAGGGCTTGTTGAACGGATCGCTCTGGGGCGCACGTTTTCACAGTGCTTGTGTCCCATAGTATATCAGCCATATAGAAAAATGGCTGATTGACAGAAGACAACGGGTAGTTGTTGATGGGGAGGCTTCAAACTGGAAATCAGTTTTGAGTGGGGTTCTACAGGGATCAGTACTGGGACTTATATTATTTTTAATATATATAAACGATTTGGTGTTTAAATTTGCAGATGATGCAAAAGTGTTTAGAAGGATTAAAAGTGATGGAGACAGACAGCATTTACAAGATGATGAGGTTGATCAAATGGTCTGAAAAATGGCAAATGTTGTTCAATTTTGGGAAATGTATATGCCTTCACACAGGACATGGGAAAGAATATGTAGAATATACAATGGGGGAACTGTACTAAGTACTACTGTAAAAGAAAAAGACTTAGTGCTGACATGAAGGTTTTAGAGCAGTGTGGAATTGCAGCTTCAAAAGGAAATCAAATCCTTGGATTGATTAGGCGAAATATAGCATATAAAGAAAAAGTACCGCTGTACAAAACAATAGTTAGGCCTCATTTAGAATACTGCATACAAGCATGGAGGCCATACCGCAAGAAGGACATAGATATGCTAGAAAGAGTACAGAGGAGAGCGACTAAAATGAAACCAAAACTGAGGGATCTTAGTTATGAAAAACGCCTAAAAGAATGTGGTTTAACAACACTAGAGACCAGGAGCTTGAGAGGAGATCAGATACAAGTGTTTAAAATATTGAATGGTTATGAAAATATTGATAGAAATGTTTTTTTTTCAGTTAAGAAAGATAGAAAGACTAAAGGACATGAAGTTACATTAGTAAAGGAGCAGTGGCGATTATATGTAAGAAAGTTCTCATTTTCACAAAGGACTGTGAATGAATGGAACAGATTATCTGATGATTGTGTGGGTGCGAGTAGTGTGAATGTTTAAAAAATAAAATCGACACATACCTCATAAGGGCTGGATATATGTAGATAAAAGGGTTGGACTCTCGATAAGCCAAAGGGCTTCCTTGTCCACCTGCCATCTAGAGTTAATTCTCTGGATGGCAATCTTGTTAAATACAATTACCACCTTCGTGAATTGCGTGTCATATACCAAACGGAAACTTCATGAACGTAGCTTCCATACAAGCTTTTTGTGTATTAGAAGATTTATTTTGTGAAGCGCAGTATCCAGTCCTAATAACCTGTATATGCGCTTTACATTTGGTAAAAGAAAATAGCGGTTATTATGTATAACCATAACGAGCAATGCAAAATTGACCAAATAATATAACAAGTTGAATCTAAATTATTTGCTAATTGGCGGTGTTCGCGTGTGTAGGAAACTGTTGCTTATCTGGTGTGTTCAGTTATTATTAGCAAGTGGTGCCATGACAATATATACATTATAAGAGTAGCAGTAATTCAAGATAATAAAACAGAATTGAATTGTCTAAGCTGGGGTATTTACCATTCAAAAGAAACACTTTGTCTTCATGTCACTGACATTACGATAGAAGTAAAATATTTACATGTTTAGTAGTGACTATAATTATGCATGCCAGTGAAGATACACCTGGAAATAAAATATTCGAGTAGTTGTTCACAAGATACATATATAAATATATAACATTTAGACTTTAAAAAGTAGCAATTAATGACATAATACTGATTTAATTGGAGCTGCATATAACTGGATTTAAATTTGCCCAGTGCACGCCACAAATCCAGACACATGGGGCAGGCGTCAGTTGCTAAGATTGTCTCACTCTCTACATAAGTCTGATTTGCTGCCGTGTTGTAATCATGTGTTAAGGAGGTAGGACAAAGGACAGCATTTGGGAGCATTGTTTGACTGTTGAAGAGAATGGCAGTAAGTTGGCAAGACGCACAAAATGTGGCACTCGGCAAGGATGTAAACCTTACGGTAATATTGAAGTTCAATGAAATTGTTGGAAAACTTGAATTTGCATTATGCTTCTATGATCAGGGTATTTAATTATTTACAAGGAAAAGTAGATTTCTCTAGTTACTCCAGGCTTTATGAGTTTACATAGCAGCAGACACTGGGACAGTGTGACTGCTGCCTGGCTAAATGGATGCAATGGTGCTTTGAAGTTAGTTCTTCTTCCAACTATCCTTTTCACACAAGCGTATAGGTTTAGTGGCTGCCGGCACACTACTGAGCCTAAACTACCATGCAGGTGTGAAAAACGTCCTGATGTATTTGAATTTGAGCCACTAATTAACTGTCCATCAAACAGTAGCAGGGCAGTTTTATAATATTAATCCACAAGTTAAGTGGCAGTGATCTTCCTTTTGTCAATCATGTGATGTTTCTTGTGAGCAGGGCGAACAAATGGTTATCATACGTAGACAGGTACAGAAAGAAACTGACTTTTTGTATAAAAAGAACACGTTTGGCATGTATTTCCTATTGTAGCTGTTTCTACCAGGCAGAAACAGTTTCTGATCGGCAGAAATCTAACAACCTTGTAGGTAATTATTAACCAAATGTGTTTTTGGTGAATCATAGTTACAGATCATTAAGGGATATGATGGAAGTAAAATGTTGACATGTTTACTGTTCACTTATTGCACCATGTCTTGCATTTAGAGGAATAATTATAATAGTAAATCAAATGTTGTGGCACCTATTTTTAAATACATGAAACCGGGAATTACTTTTATGTGGCCTAAGAGCAACCAATTTAACAAACTTCCTGTTTATAATAACAGAAAAAAATATCCATGCAAGACCCAGATTCCGCATGTGACAGATGTTTTGGGAAGGGGAATAGCTACCAGGTTCCGTTTCTGGCACAATACACAAAATCTACTGTTAGGGGATAGTCTCAAGGGCCCTTCTCAAAATCACATCACTAGATAGTGCAACTATTTTGCATTTTGGGGGACTATGTCAGCCTTCTTCTCATATGATGTAGAGTTACCACAAGGAGAAAACTTGTCTCCTTTGTTATTTACCTGAATGATTTTGAACACTCTTGCTAGTCATAATTATAAGGGACTTGGCAGTTGGTGAAATTTACAACCTTAATGATGATGATGTAGAAATTTTCTTGAAAATGTATGTTCTACTATATGCTGACGATTCTAGAATGACTCGATCAAATACAGATTTCTTGTGTGTAGCTGAACTATGTCAACTTTTCTAATGGTTGAAATTTGGTTGTTTCAGGATGACACCTTAAAATGTATGCCCAACTGTCCAGAGGGTCTAGCGAGTGCTGTCTGTTGACACAAGCCTCTGCCAGTGACCAATTACAGATTAGTCACAGTTTCCTCCACAGACCCTTCCTCCACAGCGAGGTGTGACAGATGTTGTAGGAAAGGAGATTAGTTGAGGAAAGGACTGTAAGCCAGATAGAGCTGCTGCAACAGTAGACAATTTATTTAGCAAATTTTGCATTTTAGGGGACCTGTGGAGCCCTTAGAATGATTCAATCAAATACAAATTTCTTGCGTACAATGATACTACCACATGAAATCTATATGCAAAATTTGATAAAAATTTTACCAGTTTTGGGGCCCTTAATTGGTGGCCCTAGGGAGCACTTAGAACGATTCATTCAAATACAGATTTCTCGTGCATAGTGGCAGTACCCTAAGATATGTCTACGCATAATTAGAGAAAAAGTTACTGAACGGTTTCTGAGATACGGCAGCTAACGGCAGACGGCGAACACAAAGTGATGGCAATAGTCCGTTGGACCTTTGGCCCAAAAGAACAGAAACAAGCATCGACATGTAACGTTTTCTCACTCCTTATATTCAAAAATGAAATAACTCAATTTAAATATCAGTACTTTATTTGAATGAAGTTTTGTGACATATGGGAGTAGATTTAAAAACAAAACTGACAAACGGTAAGGACGGGCTGCATACAAATTAAAAACAAAATTGAACTGTCGACAATGTCAATGAAATGGCTTCCTTGGCTACATGTAATATGTAGGTTATAGCTTTTGTGGGCAATCTGGTTCAACCTTCTTGATAGAGTCAAAAACAATATCTACCTATGTACAGACTTTGATGAAAGGGGAAAAATCTTTAGGTAGACAACCAAAAACAACCACAGCAAATCAGAAAATGGTATATGTTTCTCTTAACCAAACACTTGTGGGAATAGCTCAAATGTGTGATGGCATAAAAACAGGTCGAGTGTATTCTACCTGTTTTTCTTAATCACATTTAACCCACAACAATTGAGGGTTACATTTATTTTGTTTGCACTGTCCAATTCTACAAAACAATCCGAAAAACTTTCACTGTGATCAATGCACACATACACGCATGCATACATACACGCATGCATACATACACGCATGCATACATACACGCACGCACACACACACACACACACACACACACACACACACACACACACACACACACACACACACACACACACACACACACACACACACACACACACACACACACACACACAAATATGCACCCGCACCTTCATTTCATCCACACCTGTAAGATGCAGTGATGCACTTATTCATTTACCCTGCAAATTACTGAACAAGGACAGAAAAAGAAATAAAATGACATCTACACTAATTCTCAATAATTATTATATACCATTAGACGCAGGCGACATTCCTGATATGAGACAAATGCAACATTACATCAAAATATAGAAATTAGCTGCACATCAATAAATCTAACAAGACATTGGCATCTCTGTCAAATACTGGCAAACGTAAAACACTGCAGCCAAGGTCAAAGATTTTATCAAACACGTTTTCGACATCACAATGTACTTGGCCTTGCAGGTGTTTGGCACAATTTAACTGGCAATATCCTGGTAAATCTATGTAATCTAGTATCAAAACCACAGAGGATGTGAACATTTTAAAGAGACATAGTCTGTCTGTCCATCCGGAATTAGTGGGCGTAGTAATTTCTAACTGGAAGTCGGCAGTGTTGACCGTGGGAAAGGGAGCATCGTTGAGCATCAAAGTGTATACCAGTTAATTCAGCAGAAACTGGATGTTTTGTTTACTATTTGAACATGCACCTGCCTTCAAACTGCAACCATTGTTACAGGCTTACTAAACACAATTTGGCGGGCAATATACCTTCAACACAGTTAGTGTAGTCTAGGAACAAACTATGTCCTTTTAAAGTTCTGATTCTGGTCTGCACTGTTACATGCACCCTTGAATATAAGAAACAGCAGATATAAGTCCCAACATGGTCCTTATAGCAAGATTCGCATTGGTAGGGTTTTTAACAATACCCCCAACTTTTGATGAAGAGTGATCAGTTGCCTCATACCCTGTTTCTTGTGAAAGTGTTTCATATTATTTTGCAACAATGTATCAGTAATAAGTATAATAGAGAGGTCAACAATCACACACAAAATTAACTAATCTGTCAAAACAAATACTCACTAACATAACCAATCAGAGTGCTTAAATACAAGTACTGTAGTGATCAGCCGACTGATATAATATTAACAAATTCATTAATTACAGTGTCCGTTCCATCACCAGCCCACCTCCGTTCATAGGTTCTTTGATTTTCCATTGACATCATATCGCTGGTTCTCAGTTCGTTTCTATCTCTGCCACATCGCACAACAAACTGCGTAGTGATCAATCGATTCAGCCCCTCAGACCGTAAATCTACAATATTTCATCCCATTTGTTGTGGCATCTCAAACCAGTGTACCGACTCACTCTAGTCTGTATAACGCTGCATAACCTGTCAAAACATATATTAGGTTTATCTTGGAATCAACCATCCTGTGACAACGTAGCAATGGACGAGCACGCTTGGATCTAGCACATAAGCTGGCAACTCCTGGGCTCGTGTAGGATGGCTCCTCATCCAAGGGAACTGGATCTCTGACTGGCTGCAGTTCTCACGTTTGTTTGTTGCATTGTGCTGAATGCATACCACTGCAAGAGGCACACTGCATCCTCTATAACCGACTGAAACCACCGTCAGCAAGCCATCTGCGCACCACAGCAACTGAAACCACCGTCAGCAAGCCATCTGCGCACCACAGCAACTGAAACCACCGTCAGCAAGCCATCTGCGCACCACAGCAACTGAAACCACCGTCAGCAAGCCATCTGCGCACCACAGCAACTGAAACCACCGTCAGCAAGCCATCTGCGCACCACAGCAACTGAAACCACCGTCAGCAAGCCATCTGCGCACCACAGCAATACATACCCAAAACACTTGCACCGAGTTGACAGGCTTTTAGATTTTTATTAGTTATAATAAAAATCACGCTATTCACATTGTCTCGTCTCGAGTATAAACCATCTGTCGCCCTTGTGCCATCTGACTAGGTTACAACGTAGCTCGACCATCAAACACATGCTTAAAATACCTGTACATTCAGCTCAGTCTGGTGACATGAAACTACAGGGCTGAACGATGATAAGGCTGTTGATCGGGTATCACCACTCGCCAGGCCAAGTAACTGACATGCACGGGTGATTCAATATAGCCGGGTACCGACTTGGGCATCAATACACAGAATGTTCAGTGACCCATTGGGTAAACCAGTTTCATCAGGCCACACAATCATTCAATTAAGCAAGGTAACTCGATTGGTCTCGGGCACTTTGTGCAGTTACTTCATTTGAGCACAACTCAAAAGGGTACAAATCACTCAATTATGTTTGGTAATTCAAGCGATCTAGGGCATTTTGGGCAGTGATTCAACTGGGCAAAAATCACTCCATCATGCTTGACGACTCGACTGATCTTGGGCATTTTGGGCAGTGATTCGAGGGAGCTAACCACGTGTTGCGTCATTGTTCATGGGCAGAACTTGAAGGGGGCTAGACCTCCTGTCAGCTGTAGTGAACTGGCGGTGGCTTGGGCCCGATGGTGCCTGTGATGACACGGCGCCACACTTTCTGCGCTGTCAACAGGAGGCGCTGTGGTAGTAGACATGGCTGCAGTCTCGCCAGCGAATCACTGACATGCTTCATGTAATCAGTGACGCATGGTTAAGGTCAATATACACACATAACCAATGAAAGGTTTATAGAGGATTTGTCTTTTTAGATGTCATAGTTTTTATCTGTGTGGTTAACAGCAGGTTTTAAATTTCTGCTACAATATACAGGATATGTATTTGTAAATTACTGCATGTCTTAATTAAAATTGCATTATAGTATGATAAACAGTAACTCTTACAACAGATTTTCAAACTCACAACCAGAATTTTTAAACTTACAACCAGAATGTTCAATCTTACAACTGGAATGCCCAATCTTACATTACAACCAGAATTTTCAAACTTACAGCCAGAATTTTCAAACTTAAAACTAGTATTTTCACTCATGCCTTGGATTCTGTTTCATAAGATAATCCTACAACTATTATTCTCAATCTTAGAATTATTTTCAAAATGACAACCAGAATTGTCCAACAAGGTTACATGCCCATCTAATCTTATGTCAGATTAGGAAGTTGACTACATGTACCTGTTAGCCAATGAACAAATTAATAAACCTGAACAGTATAAAATATTAATTCAGAAGAGAACTGGTTTATACTAAAAATAACCATTTGGTGCATCAATAAGAATACTCTAATGACATTTTTTCCCAAACAGAGTCAAAAAAACATTTCCACAAAATAAAAAAATAACGAAAAGCATATTTTCAACAACAAAAAACAAATAAACAGAAACTTACTTTACACACATAAAGAACAGACGTGGACGTTTGCAAAAAACCATGCATATTTGCATGCACATGTCATAGGACAGACACAAAGGATATGTGAACGTCCACGGGGGCTGGCCACCGTTGATGTAGAGCACGTAGCAGTAGGCATCATGCGGGGAGGCGTGGATTGAATAGTAGTACGGCAGGAAGCTGTGCTGTTTGAAGTTCTGCCGCTCGTAGAAGCGTATCGCGCTCACATTTGTCGTCAGCACGTGCAAGTAGATGGCCTTGCAGTTATGTTGGTCAGCAGACAGGAGGTAGGACAGGAGACTGTTGAGTAACAGTGATGCTGCAAAATGGTAAAACACTGACATGAGTATCGTATTGGGACTGAAGCGTGAGTCGGACAGGTGTCTGTACTGTAAGGGGTGATACAGTTGCAACCAGCAACCTCAAAAAAGGGTTTGATTCAGCTAACTTCTATACAATGAGTAGATCTGCCAATGAGTAGTGTACGTACTACGTAGTCACCACCTCTGGTTGCGAGGATATCATATCTTAAAAACTACTCACCTTATCATGAACAAATTTACAGTGTATGATGTTAATATGTAATATGAAACAAAGCACTATCTTGATATAATAAGCAATTTGCATGCCCACAATCAAAGTAACCAGAAAATCCAGATAGGGTTTATTGCATAAGTTGAAAAATGTTGCAAAAAAGCCGTCACTGTATCAGCAAGGACACTATTTCGGCGACACAACAGTGAAAGTGTCCCAGTGACATACCCTGGTGTTAACAGTTTCAGTATACACAAGATCACTGGAAAGGGGTGACATTTATTTTAAAGAGCAAAATCGGGCTCATAAAGATTGTTAATGAAACAGTCCCCAGGCATAGTTGTTTTTCTCAGACTCTGCCTAAGACATCAAGCAATACTCTAGTCAAAAAAGAATTAAGTTTCTAGGTTGTTTAGTGACATTTCCATGCTTTTAAAGACAATTAAAAAATATGTCAAAAATCACTTCAGAATGGCATTTTATTTCATTTTGAGAAATACCCTGAAAGAAAATTGTGCATGTTTGTAGGCACAAATATATTATAACGGGTTTGTTTTGTGAACAAATGCATATTAAACGTGCTACAGCTTCATAAAAAAGTTATAAGAATGTTGAAAGACAGTCAAAACTTGATGAGTATTTTTGGCACAACCCCTTCATCAATTGTAAATCAATCCTGTGTAATTTAGTGCACATGTAAGGCCAGCTTGCATGCCAAGTTACAGCTTTGTAACTATAGCAGTTTTAAAAAATGACATTAAGTAATGCTTCCTGGTTGTCATTGATAGCAGACATGTCACCAGATAGGCGGGTTTTGCATAAAATGTGACGTTTTTTTTTCATTGGCAAGCAGGGTATATGTAGCATTTGTGCAATTTATTTATTTTCAGAATCTATTTCCTGGTCATTCTGTCTCGCTGTTTTGCTAAAGTAGAAAGGTCAGGCAAGAGTTGCATAATGAATTATAGACTAGTGCAGGTGTTCAGGTGTGCCCACTGAAGCATGGTTATAATTAGCCTTTAATTAAATTGTGTGCCCACTGAAGCGTGGTAAGTGTAATTATAATTTGTCTTTTAATTAACTGGCATCATCATGGACGAGTACAATATAGTTATAGGGCTGTAATGGTGAGTTGCCACCCTGATGCCTAGAAGTAGGCAGAGTTAAATTTAGAAGAGATATGGGGCTGTAATAGCGACATGTCATCCCTGAGCCTAGAGGTAGGCAAAGTGAGAACGTACTAGGTTGTGTGGGAACCAGAAAGGTGGTATTCCCTTGATAAAAGTGTACGTGTGGAGGCGTCTGCAAGAGTGCAGGCCGCGGCCTCTATACAGCGGAGAAGGAGAGCGAACGGTCTGCGACAACTCTGCGTAGCGGGACGAGAAGGCGCGGACATAGCGAGCGCATGGCGAAAAGGCATGTCGAGCACGTGTCGAAAATGCGTGGTGGGCAAAGCGTAACGAGAACGGGCGTCGTCTGCTGACTGACGAGATGCAACATCTCAACGGGTCAACGTGACCGGGCGAACGCATGACGGAGTGGCGGACAGTGGGAAGGACACTTCTGGCAAACGGTCGGCTGAGCCGGCGGGTCAACGGGAGCGGGTACGGCGTGCGGGCAACAAGATGGGACACTTCTGTCGAACGGTCATCGTGTGATCTCATGCTCATGACGAACTAGCCAAGTCTGGCTAACAGAGCGTGAGTGGTGAGACTATATGTAGGGAAGTGACAATTCAATATTATATCTTGCTGTTAGAACCGACTAGTCTACCGTGAACTGATTATATATTATGTGATTAAGAGATTGTCTCACTGTATTCTGGGAATAGTATAGATTCCCGATCTATGTAAGTAATTAAGTGATTAGTTTTCCCTATACTGGGGATGGTGTAGATTCTTCCATGCTATTTATCCGAGTCCAAGCGGACCAGATCCTGTAATGGGTTGACAAGTGAAATTCTGTTAAGTGTAAATAACATTTATTTTTTTAACAGGCCGTTCTAGTTTTTTATTGGGTTTCAAAGTTTATCTGTGAGCCGAGGTAGGGTAGACTAGAGGGTAGAAGTTGTTGTGTTTATCGTTGCTGTAAGAGTTTTTTTGGTATACATATATGTAATAAAATTCATTAAATTTCCATTATTCCTTGTTGCGTTGACCATCATTGCCACCCGCATTCACAAGCGTTGACGTAATTAACATTGAACCCTTCTAGACCTGAGTCATCTAGTTACAGAGACCTCGCCGATCTGTGACAGTATATTTAATACAAATTGACAGAGACATCTGTTTTTGAGATATCCCCGTGTTTTCCCGCCAACTAGGCCCTGAAATCTGTATTTGTAATGACTAAATGATGAATGACTTCGTGTTTATGACTGGCCTCACTTCCTGTGTGTTGGTGGCACCTGACTGTTCAGGGGTCAGCCCCGGGTTACTGACAGATGATAGCGTTGTCGAGCATGGAACGGTGTTCGTTCGGAAAACAAGAAGACTACCGCCAGCATTGGTTATTTAACATCGTGAGGCAAAATTTTATGTAATCTTCATAAAAGAAGATTCTGGTATCAAAATAACCAGACTATATAATATGCGTTCATGGCGAGCAAATTTACACTCGTGGACATCTGTGCTGGTGTGAAACTGACGTCATCGTTTCTGCAGAAACGTCATTATAGTTTCCAAGAATTTGAAGGGGAATTCCACCGAGTCACACAAAGTAGTAGTTTTTAAAGGATGGCCTGGTGACATATGGCATTAATGCCATGTTTTCTTTTGAAGTACATGTTCATACCATCATCTACTAATGTTCTATGATGAAAAAAGTAAAGAAATCAATTGACACAATAACCACCGCTCAAACCTTAACAGTTTGTTAGATATTTTCACCAAAACTAAACGAGCTAGTTTGTTAAGTTGTTATTATTATGACATAGTCAGTAAGTTCAATTTTTGGGCAAAATAAATGTGAAATGAGGGACAATTATGTTCTTTTCGCTGGCGATTTGACGCTGTGACTCACCTATTCCAGACCTGCGAAACGCCTCTACCACGCCCAAGCTCAGAATGTAGGCAACCTCTGTACTGAGAGGGAAACTGGATGCCAAGATATCAGCATCCTACAAAGATAAGACAAGCATCAGTATGTTCAATTCTGGACACAGACAATGACTATTTTCATATTTTTATTCACTGTTCTCATTTGTCCTTTGTTATATATAATACTTGAACGTGCAAATAATAACATTATATTAGTATTCCACAGTACATGTTACAACTATAGCTTGAAGCTACACCAATCTGTCAATCAATAGGCGTGCTCATCGGGGACCAGAATCTCTTGGAAAACTTCAGAAAACTTTTACCTTGTTTGACATCCCGTGGCACCATTAGGCAGCCAATCAGCAGTCTTGCTGATGGAGCGCTTTACATTAACTGTCACTGATTGAAATAAAACAGTTTTCACTACAATAGCACAAGTTTTACAAACCCCAATGGTAGTCACACTCATTATATATCCCCATATCCGAATAAGTGTATATGTGATGCCGATAACATTTAAAGTGTCAAAATCCTATTTGGAAGCCACTTGAACCCGACAATGTACTTGATGACGTATTTAATGGAATGTGGCTGGAGGGGACTATACCGTATTTCATTCTAAGTACTCTACTTGTGGCAGGTCATGTGTTATAACATCACTACATACAGTGTCATCTGATATGGGCATAAATAGGTTTCTGTACTAATGCCATGATTCTTATGGACAGCTGTAATTAAAACTCATAAATTACTCAAAATGCAATCACCTTGACACTCATCACGCATGACGTAGTCTACCCATCTACACAGTCGCCTTGACACTCGTCACGCATGACGTAGTCTACCCATCTACCCAGTCACCTTGACACTCATCACACATGACGTAGTCTGCCCATCTACCCAGTCGCCTTGACACTCATCACGCATGACGTAGTCTACCCATCTACCCAGTCACCTTGACACTCATCACACATGACGTAGTCTGCCCATCTACCCAGTCGCCTTGACACTCATCACGCATGACGTAGTCTACCCATCTACCCAGTCGCCTTGACACTCATCACACATGACGTAGTCTACCCATCTACCCAGTCGCCTTGACACTCGTCACGCATGACGTAGTCTGCCCATCTACCCAGTCGCCTTGACACTCATCACGCATGACGTAGTCTGCCCATCTATCCAGTCACCTTGACACTCATCACACATGACGTAGTCTACCCATCTACCCAGTCGCCTTGACACTCATCACGCATGACGTAGTCTGCCCATCTACCCAGTCGCCTTGACACTCGTCACGCATGACGTAGTCTACCCATCTACCCAGTCGCCTTGACACTCATCACGCATGACGTAGTCTGCCCATCTACCCAGTCACCTTGACACTCATCACGCATGACGTAGTCTACCCATCTACCCAGTCACCTTGACACTCATCACGCATGACGTAGTCTACCCATCTACCCAGTCGCCTTGACACTCATCACGCATGACGTAGTCTACCCATCTACCCAGTCGCCTTGACACTCATCACGCATGACGTAGTCTACCCATCTACCCAGTCGCCTTGACACTCATCACGCATGACGTAGTCTACCCATCTACCCAGTCGCCTTGACACTCATCACGCATGACGTAGTCTACCCATCTACCCAGTCACCTTGACACTCATCACGCATGACGTAGTCTACCCATCTACCCAGTCACCTTGACACTCGTCACGCATGACGTAGTCTACCCATCTACCCAGTCGCCTTGACACTCATCACGCATGACGTAGTCTGCCCATCTACCCAGTCGCCTTGACACTCATCACACATGACGTAGTCTACCCATCTACCCAGTCGCCTTGACACTCGTCACGCATGACGTAGTCTACCCATCTACCCAGTCGCCTTGACACTCATCACGCATGACGTAGTCTACCCATCTACCCAGTCGCCTTGACACTCATCACACATGACGCAGTCTACCCATCTACCCAGTCGCCTTGACACTCATCACACATGACGTAGTCTACCCATCTACCCAGTCGCCTTGACACTCATCACGCATGACGTAGTCTACCCATCTACCCAGTTGCCTTGACACTCATCACGCATGACGTAGTCTACCCATCTACCCAGTCACCTTGACACTCGTCACGCATGACGTAGTCTACCCATCTACCCAGTCACCTTGACACTCGTCACGCATGACGTAGTCTACCCATCTACCCAGTCGCCTCGACACTCATCACACATGACGTAGTCTACCCATCTACCCAGTCACCTGGACACTCATCACGCATGACGTAGTCTACCCATCTACCCAGTCACCTTGACACTCATCACACATGACGTAGTCTACCCATCTACCCAGTCACCTTGACACTCATCACGCATGACGTAGTCTACCCATCTACCCAGTCACCTTGACACTCGTCACGCATGACGTAGTCTACCCATCTACCCAGTCACCTTGACACTCATCACGCATGACGTAGTCTACCCATCTACCCAGTCACCTTGACACTCATCACGCATGACGTAGTCTACCCATCTACCCAGTCGCCTTGACACTCATCACGCATGACGTAGTCTGCCCATCTACCCAGTCACCTTGACACTCATCACGCATGACGTAGTCTACCCATCTACCCAGTCACCTTGACACTCATAACACATGACGTAGTCTACCCATCTACCCAGTCACCTTGACACTCATCACGCATGACGCAGTCTACCCATCTACCCAGTCGCCTTGACACTCATCACGCATGACGTAGTCTACCCATCTACCCAGTCGCCTTGACACTCATCACGCATGACGTAGTCTACCCATCTACCCAGTCACCTTGACACTCATCACGCATGACGTAGTCTACCCATCTACCCAGTCACCTTGACACTCATCACGCATGACGTAGTCTACCCATCTACCCAGTCGCCTTGACACTCATCACGCATGACGTAGTCTACCCATCTACCCAGTCGCCTTGACACTCATCACACATGACGTAGTCTGCCCATCTACCCAGTCGCCTTGACACTCATCACGCATGACGTAGTCTACCCATCTACCCAGTCGCCTTGACACTCATCACACATGACGTAGTCTACCCATCTACCCAGTCGCCTTGACACTCGTCACGCATGACGTAGTCTGCCCATCTACCCAGTCGCCTTGACACTCGTCACGCATGACGTAGTCTACCCATCTACCCAGTCGCCTTGACACTCATCACGCATGACGTAGTCTACCCATCTACCCAGTCGCCTTGACACTCATCACACATGACGCAGTCTACCCATCTACCCAGTCGCCTTGACACTCATCACACATGACGTAGTCTACCCATCTACCCAGTCGCCTTGACACTCATCACGCATGACGTAGTCTACCCATCTACCCAGTTGCCTTGACACTCATCACGCATGACGTAGTCTACCCATCTACCCAGTCACCTTGACACTCGTCACGCATGACGTAGTCTACCCATCTACCCAGTCACCTTGACACTCGTCACGCATGACGTAGTCTACCCATCTACCCAGTCGC
This sequence comes from Escarpia spicata, assembly GCA_963995525.1. Taxonomy (NCBI): domain Eukaryota; kingdom Metazoa; phylum Annelida; class Polychaeta; order Sabellida; family Siboglinidae; genus Escarpia; species Escarpia spicata. The sequence goes on from OZ023210.1 coordinate 10,812,040, forward strand.
CTCGACACTCATCACACATGACGTAGTCTACCCATCTACCCAGTCACCTTGACACTCATCACGCATGACGTAGTCTACCCATCTACACAGTTGCCAATTAGTCCATTTCAAAGTACCTTCGGGCCTTCCCGGTTTCACTGGGGTTATGATCTTTTCACTTCGGCATCAGCTAGTCTATTGTTAAGCATAATTCATATGATTTTAGACAGAAGCTTTCATCTGATTGGCTTCAAAAGTCATCTTATGACAGGGCGGATTTTAATTACTCGACACAGACATTTTACTGTATAGGGTAAAACTGTGAAAATATTTGCTTGAAATTAGAATGTCCAAAAAACATACCGGCTGCATTATGGTTAGTTTTGATGTGTATGTTTTGCTAGAACCACTATAATAATTACACAGATCTACAAACCCAGTCTGCATGCTCACACCAATTAAATTTCCCTCCTTGCTGTATGATATCTTATAAAAGGAAGATCACGCAGTCATATTTGGTACGGTTATATGAAGTGCCATACAGTGTTGCTCACCTCCCTGTTACACTTGAACCGACGTTTGACCTCCGACACAATAATGCCAATGATGCGAGTGTCGAAGGTCGCTGCTAGCGAGTAGAACTTTGTGTTGGATGTGATGGCTTCAAACCAACTGTCGGGGTAGCTGTAAACCACATACTAGCAATGTTAACTATGACCGGTGATGACAGGGGTGTTCTTAATCTCCATATAGGCAAGAGATCTTTTAGACTTTTTTTGTAAATAAAATAATAGGTACAGAACATTTTTTTAATATTCTAAATTATCTTAATACATAGAAAATAGTAAGTATTTTAGTTTTAAAAATAATGAATTTTAAGTCTTAGAGTAAAGTAGAAAAAAGTAATAAATAATAGTCCTTACAAAGATTAAATAAAAAGAAATTTTACTTTTGAAAAACAAATAAAGGCGTGTTCATGTAGATGAACGACTATCATTGAGGAAACACTATATCAATATGATGTATAAAACTATAAATTCCCCACAAAAGTTGGTTACAAAACCTAGTACATCCTCACCATCATCTGAAGATAAGTTCAGCTAATAAAATCGCTTGCCGCAAGTTTCAGTGGTCTTCTGGGTGGTCTTCATGGAATGTTTGGGAAGTAGACATAATTATATGAACACACAATACCACTCGTTGGCTCGTGAAAATGGTTGAAGGGGTAATTATATTGAGATTCCTGGAACCTGAGGCCTTCGTCTTTTAACTTGTGCACGTTGCGAGTCGCACGGGTGTCTGCACTGTTCTCAAGGTTAGTACAACAAAATAAATTATGAGGTTGATTCAGCTAACTTCCATGCAATGCATATGACATATGCCAGTATTCCAGGGGTAGGGTACGTAGTCACACCCCTGGCTTGCAAGGATGACCCATGACCCAACACTAAATTCAGACTTACTCGATGGGAAACCATTCGGCGCAGAGTTTCTTCAAGGCTGGTATGTCCGTGGGACACAGGTTGCGAAGCTGCACTTGATTCAAGAGGCCGAACGTGATAGAGTGCGTCGTCATTGAGGCGGCCGTGTCACTAACTGCACTGTGTCAGTGCTGCCAGGGTGCCACATCACGTCACGTCTGAAGCCCAACATCAACATTCACAACTATAATTCAAGATCTATGGCTCATACAGAGTATGGCCACGTTTTAAAGGTAATCTTAAATTTAAAACACATTATTTTAAACTCGCTTTTAATGTTTAGTCTTCATTCGTTTCTCTAGTTCAGTTTTGTATATAACAAAGTCTTACGGGTACTTGTTTACTTAAATTATATTTGTTTTTGGCATTTTAGCCTATAGTGATAAACACTGCTGAATAGAGTTTTACTGTGGATATTAGTGAATAAATAAAGTTAACATTAATCCTGCTGGTAAAGTGGTGATTGGTATCGGTAGGTCTTGCTTTCTTAAATTCCAAGGCTTGAGCCTCCCTGATCCAGTTCCAGACCCAGGCTTGGACAAATTTCAAACAGAGTTCAGTCAATCATATATATACCAACATTTAATGACTAATGACAAGTAATGAAATGAATGTCTAATCTTACTTAGACTTAAGTTTAGAAGTTTAGTCACTGTCTTCAGTTTTCCTAATATAACTTGCTGCAGAAAACACTGCACTACAGATAGTATTAGTCACTTGAAAAGTCAATGTTTTCTTGTATGGCGTTGGAAATCAGGCATATCAATCATAATCTGTCAAAATTAAACAGATACGGGCATGACCCATGGGGGGGCCATGCACAGCCACAGTTGTTGTCATAGACATAGTCTTACGGACTCTTAGACACTCGAAAATGCTAATCGCACTATAAACTTAATTCATTCAAAAATTAACGGACTTAGTTGTTAGTACACACAGGAGAGAATAAACGTACTCAAATGCACATCAACAGCCGTAGTCAATCGGTAACCGACTGGGAAAACATTTTCTTCACATCTTGCTGAAGTGAACACCAATACCACAATGCATTTCGATGTTTGCCCTGGTTGACTTCGTTCCAGTTTTATTCTCTGGAGATCTCAACCTTCTAATTGTGTCCACATTTTCTCTCATAAACTACTATTGAATTGAAATGTACCGTTGCATGGCGTGTTATATTATCCGGGAAATCTGCTGTAGCTCGCATCTAAAGAGCTTTAAGCGCGAATGTCACCCTATTATCGCTCGAAATCTGAACTGAAAAGCCAACCTTGTTGTGTTCCCCATTTCTTATTCGTTCATGAGACGTACTGCCGAATATTTTCAAGCTAGAATCACACAACAAAAATTCATGGCTGCTTTGAAGACCAAGTCAGGATAGCTTTTTAGTATGTACAATTAACTTATATTATACTCTAGTAAGCAGTAACTTTAGACAAATATAAGATTTAAATTAATTAGCTTTATTTTGTATAAAAACATACATTTAAACAGTTGGTAAAATGGAATTGTGGTGAACAAAATGGATAATTGTGTTCATTCAACTTTACAAATTTCACTTCATAATAATTTCTTATTAATGGCATATGATTTGCATAATTTTTTTTATTAATTTGGAAGAATACTTAATATCAAAATTGTGTTCATGTAGAATAAGAACTTTTGATTCAAGTACATTTATGCAAGTCAGAATTTCTAGTTGTATATTAAGACAATTTTTTATTTAGGCATGATTTGGAAGAAATAACATACATTTGTGTGGGTTTGTTGAATAGGATATATAGTCTATTTATATTAGGTGTGTTTGTTTGTAAGGTGATTAAGCCATACAGATAGGTGTTAACCCAGAGTGGTTCACACCTGTAAGATCAGTTATTATCATGAGCCGTAACCTGTAAATAATACGTCTTGTTCAAGATACTATTATATACCACATTGTGTATATCCTACTTTTTTATAGATTCATCCACCTGGTGTCTGCTGGGAGAAGTTAAAATTCCACACTTGCTGAGAACTCAGAGCTGGTGGTTTCTATCTAAAAACACACTACATAAAGCATAAAACTTATAATTATAAAGGAATTACAACGTAACACAGACTAGTATTTGTTACAAGTTCACACATACTCATGAAGTAACAAAATCAAAAACGTTCACCCTCGCAAGCCAGTAGTGGTAGTTGACTATACTCCCCTGCCAGATATCCTATACAATGTGCCGAAGTTCATTGAATTTGTTGTACAGCTTTACTTCATCCTAGAACTTTCTATCATCACTGGTCTGTGGAAGAACATTAATGCAACGACACCTGTGCCCCACGTCAAGGAGCAGTTAAAAAGAAATTCCTTCCATTAATTACCTGCTCAAACATTCTCATGTGTTACTATTGGCTAAGTGGTAACGGGTATTCAAATAAATACATCGGCATCCCAAGCATTACACACTATGTCAGCCTATACAACCCAAACGGTCAATAATGACAAGCAATGAGATGATTGGATAACGGGCTCAGCCAATAGTAACACATTTCAACAAGGCGATATGCCAGGGGTACCGAGACTGACGTAATCAGTAATGGCCTCTGGCGCATGGGGATGATTACGTCTGTAGTTTAGTAGTCTGCAGCGGTCTGGTGGTAAAACGTTGTGTTGCATTCCAATATGCTCATGTTCTGTTGAACATGAACACAAGGTCATGACCCCATTTACCATAAGTGGAAAGTTAACAGGAAGCCCATTGTTACCAGTGATAACTGGAGTCATGTAGAGGTTGTGTACTTGGACACACAATCAACACTGGAATGTATAACATAACACTCCACATTTTCCTGTGTAAACATTCACTTGTATGAATATAGTGCTCGTATAAAGTGTGACCAGTCACAGCAAAGTGAATACTAAGTCGCAAAATTTTTAAATTAGTGTTGTACCTTTTTGGATTCCACAGCTCACGAGCTTTAAAATTATACTTCACTTGTTGATATATTTTTTGGTTTATAGCTAAAATTGAAGCAAACTTTTGGATCGTATTGTCTATTGTTTTTTAATGTATATGGGTTTTGTAAACACATGTACTTTATTACTTTTTGATTACCGGTATTTGTAGAGGGAAATAAACTAGACATTGAAAGATGAGATCATAATGTACGCATTTCTGCCAAAACCACAACATTTATTAAACATGACATAGACAGGTATTTTTAGCTCGTCCAGAATGTGCGACATAATACCCGGTTCACCTCAGCGGGTCACAAATTATGAACATACAGGAAAATGTGTGATCTCTTAGGAATAGAATCTCTGATTAATTGCATATTTCTATCAGGTACCGCCAAGATACGTAAATTACTTACAATAAACACTAATAGTCCTTGTCATAATGATATAATTTATTTGGAATGTACACCACATGTAAATTACCACAAGCACATACACTCACAAAGCCACGCATACACACATATACACACACACGCTTACATACAAGCTCATATTCACAACCTTGTTACACATGCACACACCGAGCTACCATCAGATTATGACTATATTTCAGTCAAATATAAGTTAGCCTCCATAAATACAGCATCTTGTGATCCTCTGTGTCTCTTGATGAATGGTGCAGGTATGAATCAATCACCAGCCTCACCTGGAAATAAAACAATTCCTCGGTTGTAGTCATTAAAATAAAATGTCAGTACTGTGTAGGGCCTAAAATAAATTTCAATAATGCCTAATTCCTCAGTAACTGCGCTCAGAGTACAAAAACCAGAATAGTTAAGAATGGTATCATGACAGAGGTCACGCAAACATCAGCAGTGTGAGGGACCACTGAGGATTTAGGGTAGAAATTAATAGTTTCAGGGCAACACACAATTTTGGGGTGAGTTTTTAAAGGGGTCCTATATAGATTGAGCTATTCCATGGCAGTAGTATTTTGTCGGTCGACGCTTGGCGTATGCGGCTATTTACAGAACAGTTTGGTGCAGGCGATATGTTTGCTGCCGTTAGTTCTTGGGAACACAAGACAAGCATGCGCTGCATCTAGTGATTGTGTTGTTGATAAGGATTTATTTATTTAGTGTTGTTAGTTTGCAACAGTATACGTCATAAATAAATCCTTATCAACAACACAATCACTAGATTCAGGGCACGCTTGTCTTGTGTTCCCGAGAACTAATGACAGCAAATATATCGCCTGCACCAAACTGTTCTGTAAATAGCCGCAGACGCCAAGCGTCGACCGACAAAATACTACTGCCGTGGAATAGCGCAATCTATACAGGACCCCTTTAAAAACTCACCCCAAAATGGTGTTTATTGTGTGTTGCCCTGAAACTATTAATTTCTACCCTTTCTAAATTAAAATGTACAAAAGCGAGTTTAGCCATTGTTATCAGTCACTGACTTTGCATTCATAAGATATTCTAATATCATGTACAAGATTCTATTTATGCTGTGAGAAAGAAGCACAAAAGCGAGTTTCTTGTAAAAGCAATGGATATGTACTATTTCTTGCCCAGAAATCCTTCAAATGCAGTATTAAAGAAATATGTCTTGAGTTATATGCAGAATGTAGCTATAGTTCCAGATGATTTCAATGTGATATAGTGTTTGCTACACATTTCGAAAGCATCTAGCGAAAGCACATTTGTTCAGATTTAGTTTAGTTTTAAGAAGAAAATAATTACTTCTGGGTTAATTATATTTAGTCATAGGTGTAAAAAAACTTCTCCTGTATAAAATATAGCCAAGCCATCAAATCGACAAATCCTTAGTATATAGCTAAAGTAGTCCAAAATGGAAATCTGAAGGCTGGTTTTAGATCATCAGGACAGCATTTGTAACCAGACAATGTAAGAAACTGTAATGGGATTTATGACATTTTCTTTATATCAAACAATTTACGTCCATTCTTAATATGCCATTCAATAAGTTTTACTTTGACATAGGCATATGCAGGTGTTAAAATGTAGTCATTATTGTCCAAATAAATAAATAATACTTTTGTTTCATAATACTACATAGAAACTGTGACTAAGTTTGTGTTAGATTTTTATTTGCACTAGAAATCACTTTGATCTTACCTGTATCATTTAAAGGTATTTGGTGTATGGCAAGTAACATTTTCAGACTCTCAACTTTATTCTTCAGTGCCTTGTATGCCTGGTCGAAATAATAAATACATGTAGTGCCAACGTTTAATAATGGAAAATATCCTCCACCACACAGATTTCATACTTTCTTAGCTAGATTTACACCTTTTATGAATCACCATTTTTATTTGTCTTTGTCATTCATGGTGGACACACATCAATCTGAAAACACTCAAAGGTAATAGAAATAAGATGGACTAATGCGCAACAAATCTATCAATTTTAAAAGTAAAGTCATTTACAGCTGAATGATTGTAAATAAAGTGATATTTTCCATCCGAAAGCAGTGACGATGACACTTATTAATACACACTGAAAAAAGCCTGCACCCAATCTGCAGTCTCTTCATAATTAAAGTTGGCATTACTAATTCTATGAGTTGTCTTTCTATAAGCTTCTTTCACATTGTGCAATTCAGCGTCTCCTTAGATAATGTTTCCCATCTACCCTTTTGTCCAAATTTCAACACATGAAGCCTGGTGAATGTCCAGGAGTACAACAGTATAGATTACACAGTGATGTGTTTATGGATGAGTCAACACCCCCACTTGCTCCAGCCTGGTGGAAAGTTGCTTAGGCATGACATGGACGAATGCCAAGAAACACACCAAGTGTAATCAATAATTTCAATGTTTCATATTTACAAGTGAAACTGCTTTCCAACTATGCATGAGATAAGCTAAACTTACAGGTTATACATACTGCGGTACGTTTGGAGTATGGAATTTATAGCTGAAACATGACTAACAAAGTCCATGAAGAGACCAAACAAAATTTGGAGCACCTTAGAGCACTTGTCCAGTGAGTGGAAGTCGCCTGTTTCTAATTCATCGTTATGTTCTTCTTTTGCCACTATTGTCTTCTTTTGTGTTTCCTTCTTTACTTCCGACATGTACAGTCCTGCCTGTTCAAACAGTCTTCTCATGGATTTTTCATATCCCTGAAATAAAGGAAGAACAAGAAAACTGCTTTAACTTAAAATTAGTATACGGTCCATATCTCGGAAGTCTTAGTCTTTCAGATCTTTCACATCTACCACAATTTTGAACTGAGTAATATTTTTACTTACATTACAGTCAATTTACCCTTTTTCCTGTGGTGTTTCTAATGTTAGCAACAATTGAAATGTCACAGAAAAAATTGGCCAAGAGGCCCTAATAATAATAAGATAACTTCTATTGCACCTAAATCCTTGGAAACCAAGCTCAGAGGCGCATCAAAACAAAAGGATTGGTCAATCTCAAAATCCATAAGTAGTATTCCAGTTGTCAACAGATGGGTCAAGGGAGCTACAATGGATAAGCAAGGTTGTAAAGATAAGTTTTTAAATGACGACAGGAGTTTGTAATATTTTCAACTGATCTAACACTAACTAAGAGGGAGCATATTCCAAAGAGTTGGTGCAGCAACAGAAAAAGCCCTAGTTCCAATGTTAGTGTTGACTCTAGGAACAAAAAGTAGGTCAGAACTAGATGATCGAAGCTGGATACATTTTCTTACAGGAGTAAGCAACGAATGCAAATAAGATGGTTGCTTACTGGACAGTGCCTGGTATGTAATGGTACAGATCTTAAATATTATACGATATCGTACAGGAAGCCAATGCAAAGACTTCAAAAGTGGTACCGAGCGAGAAAAACTAGGAAATCTTGTAACTACTCTTGCTAGACAATTTTGGACACGCTGAAGTTTTGTAATATCCTTGCGAGCAATATTATAAAGGAGGAAATTGCAATAATCAAGTCTGCTGCTAACAATATATAACTATATGAGACCCCTCGGCTGACCAAATGAGTAATAAATCGGAAAAATTGTAACATTGCTTTCTTACATTCTTGTAAAGGTTGAGTAGGGTGCTTTACACGGTTTCAAAATTTTTTGAGGTTATGGAGCATTTTGCATGGTAGGGGGCAAAAAGTGAAAATTAACAAAATGGCTGTTGAAGTTTTACATTATATATGCAAATGGATTGCATGGAAATATTACATGTAAGACAAATTTGGCACACAGTATGTTATGTTGCAATGATACACTGGAAGTACAAATGTGCTGCTACAAAAAACTTATCAAGTTATGCCAGATTATGTATTTCTGTGTAAACAAAATGATAACACGACTGTGAAGGTTGTGCATATGCACATGGATAGCATGGAAATATTTACCTAGTGTATGGCATTCAACATTGGCTTATTGTATGCATGTTATTAACGTATAGTGCCATGATACACTAGACATTTGGTGCTTAGCTAATTATATCATTATACCTGTAATGGTATAAAAGGTGTATTACATCAGAATGTATTACCCCAGTGCCTACATTTCCTGAAGCCCACTACTCACTCATTCTCCCACACTGGGCAATAAGCAACAGGGGGGCAGCCCTGGCCACACCAAGACTGATAATAAAACAATAAACTGTGGCCATGAATGACCACTCCAGCCAGTGCTCACTGACCACACACTGACCTAAATTCAGTGCCAGGAAAGCCAACCCAGTGATCACAGAGAGGGCAATATCCAGTTATATATAGAGATCAGAGGCAGTTATAAATAGAGATCAGTGTAGGAGACTTACAGCAGTAGGGAAGTACCAGGACAATTTAGCATTTTGGGGGGCCCTGTGGTACCCTTAGAATGATTCAAACAAATACAGATTTCTTGTGTATAGTGGCAGTACCCTAAGATATGTCTATGCAAAATTAGAGAAAAAAATTAGAGAAAAAAAGTTGCTGAAGAGATTTTGAAAAAATAAGCAAAATGTGAACATTTATCAGTTTCAGGGGCTCTTGGGGGCCCTACGGGACCCTTAGAATGATTCAATAAAATACAGATTTCTCATGCATAGTGGAAGTGCCGTAAGATACGTCTATGCAAAATTAGAGAAAAAGTTGCTGAACGGTTTCTGAGATATGGCAGCTAACGGAGCATGGCGCATGGCGGACGCAGAGTGATGGCATAAGTCCATTGCACCTTTGGCCCAAAGGACTAAAAATAAATAGTTTTGAAGATACAGCTTAAAACCTGCAGGCACCTAGAAACGGTGAAATCAGTAACAGCAGCATCGGTTAACTGGCTGGGGTCTAATGGGTTAAAGATGTACACATTAGTCACAGTCCACATTGAGGCATTCATTCTGTTCAACACTGGGACAATGCAGGCAGAGCAGCAATGACCAATACAGAGAACTTGGCAGCTGGGGGCCCTGAGGTACCCTTAGAATGATTCAATCAAATACAAATTTCTTGTGTATAGTGGCAGTAACCTAAGATACATATATGCAAAATTAGAGAAAAAGTTACTGAAGAGTTTCGGAAAAAAATAGGCAAAATGTGAAAAATTTCCAGTTTTTGTGGCCCTGGAGGGCCCTTAGCATGATTCAATCAAATACAGATTTCTCGTGCATAGTGGCAGTACCCTAAGATATGTCTATAATAATAATAATAATAAGAGAATTTCTACTGCGCCTAAACCCTTGGAAACCAAGCTTAGAGGTGCAACAAAACAAAAGGATTGGTCAATCAGTGTTCCAGTTGTCAACAGATGGGTCAAGGCGCTAGGGAGCTACGGTGAATAAGCAAGGTTGTAAAGATAAGTTTTTAAATGACGACGTAATATTGATCTAACTGATCTAACACTAAGAGGGAGCATATTCCAAAGAGTTGGTGCAGCAACAGAAAAAGCCCTAGTTCCAATGTTAGTGTTGACTCAGAACAAAAAGTACCGGGTAGGCCAGAACTAGATGATCGAAGCTGGATAGGTTTTCTTACAGGAGTAAGCAATGAGTGCAAATAAGATGGTTGCTTACTGGACAGTGCCTGGTAACTAATGGTACAGATCTTAAATATTATACTTAAATATTATACGACATCGTACAGGAAGCCACTGCAGACTTCAAAAGTGGTACAGAGCAAGAAAAACGAGATCTTGTAACTATTCTTGCTAAACAAATTTTGACACGCTGAAGTTTTGTGATATCCTTGCAAGCGATATTATAAAGGAGGGAATTGCAATAGTCAAGTCTGCTGCTAACAAGCGCTGTTGCAATAGTTTTAGCAACAGAAAATGACATATACCGGCGAATACGGCAAAGATCACGAATATGATAAAAACAGCAGCGACATGTTTGAGATATGTGTTGTGGGAAATTGAAGTTACTATCAAAGATCACTCCTAGATTCCGCACCGAGGTTGCTGGCATGATATACTGATTCACAATATGCACAGGGAAAAAAACCATCCAGTTTACTACGCTGCATTGGAGTACCAATAATGGTCAATTCAGTTTTATTTGCATTTAATTTAAACTTGCTGTCAGTCATCCAGTGGAAGATATCTTGAAGGCAATCACTAAGTTGGTTAAGGGAGCAATTTGTATCCGGGGTAGCCAACAAAATGGATAGATCTGAATATCATCAGCATAAAGATGATGATCCAAGTTATGTCTTTGTATAACAGAGCTTAGTGGCATGGTGTAAAGAGTAAAAAAAGCAAAGACCCAAGAACAGAACCCTGGGGAACACCAAATAAAGCCGGCAGTGCAGCTGAAAAGCAGTTCCCAGCCTTTATATTTTGTTATCTATCAGTTAAATATGAAGACAACCATAACCTGGTTGTGCCAGATATGCTGTACCACTTTAATAAGCGTTCAATGAGAATGCTGTGATTAATCGTGTCAAAAGTAGCAGAGAGATCTAGTAAGGTAAGTGCAGTCATTTTACCATTATTAATGTTCAAGTTAATGTCATTATGAACCTTTAAGAGGGCAGTCTCTGTTGAATGAAAGAGTCTATATGCTGATTGTGACACATTAGTTAAGACATGTGCTAATGTGAAACCGTAGACGACTTTCTACGACCTTTTCTAGTATTTTGGAAATAAAGCTGAGGTTAGAAATAGGTCTATAACTGTTTAGGTCTTGTTTAGGCAGAGATGACTTCTTAAGAAGTGGTGTGACATGGGCGTATTTGAAATCATCAGGAAAACAGCCAGAGCAAAGTAATGCATTTATAATATTTGTTATAGGTCCAATTAGTGCATCGAGACATGCTTTTAGCAGTATTGTTGGACATGGATCAAGTGCACAAGATTTATTTGGGGAAGACATAATTATTTTCATAACTTCATCAACTGTTGCAGGTTCAATTGATACAAGTAGAGAATTTACTTGTGGAAAGTCCACACTGACATTACTTAAATTATGACATGGGAAAGCAGAACGAATAATACTGATTTTATTCTTAAAGTGACTAGAGAACGAATCACATAGAGACGTAATTTACATACAATCAGGTAGCGATGGAGTAAGCTGTCTGTGTAGAATGTTATTGATGCAGTTCCATAACTGACATGGATTATCAGACTTATTTATGACCATATTTGTATAATAATCTGATTTAGCTTTGGCCATTTGTCTGTTACAGAGGTGACATTGCTTAGAATAGTGCAATCTGTCTAATGGCGAGCATGATTAGCGCCATACACGCTGTAAATAACGACAACACCTTTTAGATAGTACAATTTCGGAAGTCATCCATGGAGCCGGTGGCCTTTCTGACACACATTTGGATTTTATAGGTGTATGTTTGTTAAGTAATGCATTGAGTACTTGACAATATTGTTTATATTCAGTCAGATAGATGTTCTTTTGGATCTGTGATAAGGTCAGATATAAGGATATCAACCATTAAAGCTGTAATGTCAATCCTGTGATTGGCTCTGTAAGACACATTGTGTTTCGACTCTAATGGGGTTATAGAAACATTAACATTAACAATGACTGTGAAACAGTAGGTGCTTGGATAGTATTACAAGTTGAATGGGTTATCATGAGGTCAAGCCAATGGCCATGTATGTGTCGAAAAGGTAACATGTTGTTTCAAATCAAAGGATACCAGAATATCATCAAACATAGTTGTAGTTGTAGAAGGTATATCCAAATGTAGATTAAAATCACCAAGAATGTAAAATTATGAATGAATAATTGCCAGATTTTCCAACATATCCTGAAAGTCTTCAAAGAAATTTGCCGGATGTCCTGGAGGGTGATAGATACAAACAAAGTATGTGGAGAAAGAAGAATCTGAAATTTCAGCACAGATGGACTAAAAACTGGAGTATTCAGGGTTGGAATGTAATTTAACTTTGAACTGCCATGATATTTGAAAGCCAACACCACCTCCACGGCCGACTAAACGTGGTCGATGGTAAAAGGTGTAACCAGAAGGGGAAACATCAGCAATGCATGCAAAATTAGTGAAAAAGTTGCTGAACGGTTTCCGAGATATGGCAGCTAATGGCGCACAGTGGACGCGGAGTGATGGCATAAGTCTGTTGGACCTTCGGCCCAAACGACTAAATAGGTAAATTGATTGTGAAATAATTATACATAATATCTTTATTCATTCGAACCATCCAGTTTGCTAAATTTCTTCTGGTTTGCCTTTTGTGTTTCCTTCTGTCCACCATCTAAACCTGTAATATGTATTCCCTAACACAGTAATACTGCTGCTGCAGTTCACCATTGGGACCTGCCTTGCTGCTACTTACCTGCTTAGTGAGTTCCACATTCAGAAGTCTGCCTTCGATCAAGTCCCATTCTTCTTGGAGGGAAGTGTTGAGACTAGGGTAGACAAGCAAGGCATGGGGGTGGCAGACAAGGGGCGTACGGAACACAATCTGGTAGTCACATGTGTGTGGTTCTGTCACGTTTGTTACCTCGCTCTTGTTGCCACATTTCAAGATGATCTGCCCAAGGAAATAAACATTTGCTGGGTCACAATCAGAACCTATATCAATACGTTGTACAAGTACTTGTACATTTTATTTAGAGTTATTTACTTTTTCAGTGGACAAATTTAGGTGTCAGCCATTCCCCCAGGTGGCGCCATGGTTTGTTGCTCCCCAGTGGGTGAAAGCTGGTAACCTCTATTACATTTCAACTTGTTTGGTCATGTTACCATTTCTACTGTTAGTTACAAGATCAAATACATGACCAATAGCATAACCATTCATTAAACTATTCACATGACTGATTACGCCCAATTATATGACCAGTATTATATTACTGCGTAATTATGCAAACATGTAACTTAAATTATATTTCCTCATTTGTGATGAATCTGACCAAGCTAACTAGCAGTGATGCATGATCTAAGCAAGGTAATATTTCGGGATATCGAAAACTTCTGAGACAAATTTAGTTGTGCAAGTGTGAAGTTGTCCACGTATAGCATTGCTTACCCGCACAGTACGGAAACGTTCACCGCATGTGTCTCCTTCCCGCAGGATCATGGCACTGAATGTGTTGTTTTGTATTTCCCATTCCTGCCAAACTCTGCAATGAAAATTATTTTATTCCTTAGCAAATGCTGGCACCTTGCCAACTAACAAGTTGCGTGTAATCCATTGTTTTTGATTTGTTACAAATTTTAGAATCTGGTAGCAACTCTCACTGCAATAGTATGTTCATTACATGCACACAACAATGAACAATGCATAAGAATATGATTATATTAAGATGCACACATGCACATACATTTTGTGATAATATGCTGAAAGTTTAGACAAAGCTGTAACCAGATGAATCTGCAGTTTTGGGGTAATGCCAACCAACTCCAACCTGACTGCATGCGATACAAAGCTGTTATCTCTACAAAAATAAATCCAGAAAGAGAAAACTTGTGCAGGCACATTTCAACATGTAATATTACGTCCATGTCAACCAAACAACCGTGCGGTGCATGTCCACAAGTGTATCTTTGTGTGTGTGTGGTGTGTATGTGTGGCGCAGATTGTTTTGCACCTGCATGACTCTAGCAGATGTACACTTACAAACAACATGCATACGTTAAATGAACCCTATTCACAAGACATCGTTGTTACATCCCACTTATGGCTGCTATCCAAAATACAGACAGGACACAAAACAATTTATATCTGACCGGCGAACCAAGTGTTATGTCGCATGGATTTATTATGGACACGAGCCAAAAATAGCTGCCTAAGCCATGTTCCATCAATTTTGTGATTTTGAAAGAATTGCTTACCTTAAAGTTATAATCTCATCCTTCAGTTTATTTTCCTCAACAAACAATCCCAATTTAACCAAACACATACATTTGAGAACTCATACATTAAAACAATAGGCACCATGAATCAAAATGACCTCATTTCTCAAAATATCACTTTTTAAAGTTTGCTTCAATTTTAGCAATAAATCAAAAAAACTTAAGACATTTCAACAAATGAGGTATAATTTTAAAGCTCACTGTCTGTGGAATCCAAAGAGGTAACCAATTAAATTTCATAATTTTGTGACTTACTACACCCTTTGCAGTGACAGGTCACATGTAATGGCTGGCATTATGTCCACCTCTGCAAGATGTAGCAAAGAACAGACAACAAAAGGACATACCCCAAGACGCCACTGTAAGGGTTCCAACGTAGACTCTGTTCATGCTGTGTCACATTGAAGAACGGACAAAACTCGTATTTGTACCTGAAATGTCACACAAGTTGGACAGTCAGCAGTGTCATATTTTTATGTTTATTACTTAATTGTTGATAATTACAAATACAATATAGACCCAGGCTGTATTCACTAGACTTGCATCTTACTGGGACCCTATGGGGCTCAGAGGACATGATAGTGCACTAAAGTGCAGTGCTTAGTGCATCTGTCTCTCGTGTGAGTCATCACTGGATTAACATTTTGAGTTTTGGAAACCATTTGGGATCGCTCAAGATCCCAAGTCCCACACCACTTACTGGTGGTGGTAGGCAGTGACTTGTTTCTTTTGACTTTATAAACTTATGACACCATCCCTAACTCTCCTACAATACTTATGACATCACCCCTAACTCTCCTACAATACTTACAACATTACCCTAGCTCTCTTACAATAGTTTCGACATCACCCCTAACTCTCCTACAATACTTATGACATCACCCCTAACTCTCCTACAATACTTACAACATCACACCTAACTCGCCTACAATACGTACGACATCAACCCTAACTCTCCTACAATACTTACGACACCACCCCTAACTCTCCTACAATACTTACGACATCAACCCTAACTCTCCTACAATACTTACGACATCAACCCTAACTCTCCTACAATACTTACGACATCAACCCTAACTCTCCTACAATACTTATGAGTCATCCATAACTCTCCTACAATATTTACGACATCAACCCTAACTCTCCTACAATACTTACGACATCAACCCTAACTCTCCTACAATACTTACGACATCATCCCTAACTCTCTTACAATACTTACGACATCAACCCTAACTCTCCTACAATACTAATGACATCACCCCTAACTCTCCTACAATACTTAAAGACATCACTCCTTACTCTCCTACAATACTTACGACATCATCCCTAACTCTCCTACAATACTTATGACATCACTCCTAACTCTCCTACAATACTTACATCATCCCTTACTCTCCTACAATACTTACGACATCAACCCTAACTCTCCAACAATACTTATGACAACACCCCTAACTCTCCTACAATACTTACGACATCATCCCTAACTCTCTTACAATACTTACGACATCAACCCTAACTCTCCTACAATACTAATGACATCACCCCTAACTCTCCTACAATACTTAAAGACATCACTCCTTACTCTCCTACAATACTTACGACACCATCCCTAACTCTCCTACAATACTTATGACATCACTCCTAACTCTCCTACAATACTTACATCATCCCTAACTCTCCTACAATACTTACGACATCAACCCTAACTCTCCAACAATACTTATGACAACACCCCTAACTCTCCTACAATACTTAAGACATCACTCCTAACTCTCCTACAATACTTATGACATCATCCCTAACTCACCTACAATACTTACGACATCAACCCTAACTCTCCTACAATACTTACGAGTCATCTGTTTTGGTGAAGCATTTTCCGTAGAGCTCCCTGAGATGAGGTGGTCCAGAGAAGGGTAATGGCTTCACCCTCATCTTCAATGTCTCAACCTGAGGCTGATATGACCCCCCGGCAGTACTGTAAATGTATGGCAGCAATTCGTCAGTGGTTCCTTCTTTATGACTGGAAATTCAAGGTTGCCCTTTCTTAATGCGATCTGCATAATGCAGCTGTAATAAATGGATTACTTTAAAGTTTTAGGTGGGCGGGGAGATGGCAGATTGGCTCTGGATGAAAGATAGTACCTACAAGTAAAGAAATCGCATTTTCTGTGAAATTTGTTTATGTGATTAATGGGTAGCTTCAATGATGACTGCCAACAAACAAGTCTTTTCTGAACAAAGACAAACAATACAAATAATTGCCAGATGACAGGTAATTATAACTGCTTAGACGGGTGGAACTTAGACGGGGGCTGCTGGCCACTAGATTAACAAATAGTTCCAAGTCCAGGGGCCCACGTTAATGGTTATCATTGACACAACTGGTAGTGAAACAAATCAAGTTGATCAGTATTTATTAAATACATGGCTCAAATGACACTGGTTTGTAATTGAAAAAAATTCTATTGGCCAGTAATGGCTGTAACTGATATGAATGGCTTCCACGCAGGCTGTCCGCATGCAAATAAGCACACTTTTGATTAATTCAAGACTGGCAAAAAGTTATTTCTGGCTAAGGGCCTGATAACTGACCATGCATGTTCACTTTCAAAATATAAAGTAAACAAAACAGTACTGATTATTTGAAACCAGCAATGTAATAAATAATCTTGGTTTACGGTTCTTTAAAAAATCAAGAACCCTGAGTCTGGACTCATGTGCTGGGTCATAGTCTCATAGAGTACAAAAAGTAGCCTTCTCACCCATAACCAAAATGTGTTGGTTCGTCCACAATCTTGATTGGCAGCTGTGTCCCTGAAACTGTTTTATATAATTTTCAATACATATATAATCTTGAGATAAAATGAAATCTCAAAACATGTGACAGTGGCATTCAGTCATTCACATTTAAAATTCTGTGACATAAACTTCAGCTTGTGATGTGAACTAATACCAACTCTAAAATGTTATGAGATTTCTCTTTAATCTGTCTTATCTGATCAACAAGCATTGTTGCACACAAATGGGCAGGACCAGTCACACATCCTGCCAATCAACCATATTATCGTTCGAACAACAACAACATGCCACGGCCGCCTGAGCCATATTACTTGTACGATATTTGTATTATTGCTACTGTAATACAGAATGTGTTTAGCCACCTCTGCAAAATATAAGCCCGGATGACATAACGAACAAAACTTTCGCAAACTGTATTTTAACAGCTGTCAACATCATCTTTCACGTCCCGTTTAGCGGTTCCAAGTCGCGTCGGCTGCGTTACCACGTCGGCGGGGAATTCTTGGCCTCGTCGGCGAAATTCTTGGATGCCACGGCAACATTTTTGGTCGCGTTGGCGAAATATTTTGGTCGCGTCGGAGGTGTTTTGGTCGCCTCCGCGGCGCAATATTGGTCACTTCGGCGGCGCAATGTTGGTGGCTTCGGCAGCGTTACCGCTCCGGCAGGGAAAATTCTCGGACGCCTCGGCGAATTATTATTTTCTCTTCGGCGGCGCTACAGATGTGTAATGTGGTATGTCAGAGTAGATTTTTGGTTGCGTCGGTAGTGTTTTGATCACTACCTAAGTAATAAAATGTATCAATTCGGCAACGTTACTGCTTCAGCAATGAAATCTTTGTCGTAACAGATGTGTAATAATGGTACAACAGAATAGATTATTTATTAACGGTTGTATAAAAAATTTCAATATTTGTTTAACAAACATAACGATTCTAAAATGTCTATCTTATTCGTTTTCATATTCCTTTCAATTTTAGCGTTTGTGTAATTTTATGATGTTTATCGTCTTCTTCCCTCTATTGTTTTTTGGTACATTTTGCGGGTTTTGTTTATTTCCATAACCAGCCCTTTTATTATATACACTTTTTGTACCATGGATGTATGCAATACAAGAACTATATAATATTTTAGGAAACAAAGCTATCATATCCCGAAGTGTTGTGTAGCGACGTAAAATACGTCTTTGTACAATTCTTGAGTATAGTCATTACTAAATAATTATAATCTGTAACAAACTATACTTTTATCTAAGTTGTTACGCAATTTTGTAATTCATTAGTTACTTTAATTTAATTTAATAATCAAGAGATGTGTATAATCTTCTTAGAACCCGATCTGTTCACATCAAAACTCTATGATGCTATGGTCAGAACCGCAATTTCTTTACCTAAAAGTGCTTAACAACAAGGACTCAATAATTGTTTGATTTCCTTTTGATATGTTTGTTCTCAGCTGCTATAGCATCTCCCGTGTTCTTACGTGGGAACACCTGAGCTATTAGCAATGTAAATTTAACATAGACAATAAGGAAATACACGATTAATGAAACCATGCAGGCTTAGCAGGCAACGAAGCCAACTCCACTATGTGTGTGATCTACTGTTTCAGCGTTTACAATGAGCTGGAAGCCCGGATTTTGAAAAAGCCTGAATCAGTGCCTTTGGCTTACACTTGCCCATTCACACCTGCCTATCAACGGTATCTAACCGAACATGGCTTCCCTTTGACGAATTAATACTACAAACGAACAGCTGAGCAGATATAATGTGTCACTTCACTGCAGGTCAAATTTGTGAATTTAAGTAGGAGCTTGTAAACTTGCTATATTATAAAATATTAATACTTCCCTTAATATTATATTTGCATTCAAAAGCAACTGATAGTACCGAATAACCTAAATTGAAATTATATATAAAATACTGGTTTCATATTCTGTAATTTAGTTAATCATGTAACTAATAAACTCTGTAATTGTCCTGGAATTTTACCATAAGCATACTTATTAAAATATAATTTATTATCATCAATATAGACAACATGTTAAAGTCTTCTTCTTCTTCTTCCAATACACGCCGAGCCTCAACATACTGAGGATGCGGTGCCGTGGCATGACAGGCGAACAGGAAATTTCGTTGTTTGTTTTTAGAGTGCAATATATAAGAACACAAATTATCGTGTAAATAAACAGAAATACGTGCAGAAGAACTTGTTAACGTCTAAAACATGGAGTAGTGCAAAGTCTGGATGTTGCTTTTAAACGCATCCAGGCTGTTTCGATTTACAATATATTGAGGGAGGGAATTCCAAAGTCGAATGGTACTGGGGAAAAAAGAATACACGTGGTATATAGTTGCATCTGGAGAGAGGGATAAGGTAAGATAAGGTGTTGTTTTCTAGTGACTATAATTACAGTAATAAGTTATTGGTTTGCTGGTATACCCACTAGGCCATTTGCTATCTTGTACATCATACATAGTTTTGCATCGGTTCTTCTGTCTGATAGGGATCTCCATACTAATGTCTGGAGCATGTCTGTTATACTGGAGGTATTGTGGTGGCGATATAAGACATATCGGGCTGCACGGCGTTGAATCATTTCTAGTTTGTTTATTTGTGTAAGGGTATAGGGATCCCAGACAGTACAGCTGTTCTCAACGATGGGTCTAACAAAGATGAAGTAGGCCTGAGTTTTTATTTGAATTGACGGAACTTTGAGATTTCTGCGGAGGAAGCCTAGTGATCTATTTGCTTTTAGACAAATGTTATTTATGTGGACATTCCACCGGAGATCTGAGGTTATGGTTACACCAATATATTTTACCTGTGAAACAGTTTCTAGTGTTTGACCATGAAGCAGGTATTGATTGTTAATGAAGTCAAATCCAAAGCCTTCAGAAAAACTGCAAAATGTGTTAGTGTGTTGATGACGTTATTTCTGCTAAACGTGTAATTAAAAAGTAGTTTGCTACGAAAATTTAAGTATATTTTATTTGTGTTAAAATATTTCACAAAACACCGACGCCGAATCGACCCAAATTCATCGGTTCTGGTGGGGTAAGACCACATTAAGGATTCGTCCGAAAGAGTGTCCTTGAAAATACCGTTTTGGTGTCATGTGTGAATTTTTTTCGAGCACTTTGGCATGGCACATGTCAGTCCAGTGAATACTTAATGTACTACTACATTAGATCTTTCACGAGGTAGCAATAAACATACGCTAGTCGCTCGCGTATTCGCACAGTGGCTATTTTGCAGAACGCACCAATATTTCAAAATCCGTCACCAGATTGGGGCGAAATTGAGGGGTGTCAGGTTTGGGTGGATTTTTTTGAAAACCGAGGTATGAGAATTTTACGAGTTTTCCATAGCACTTGTGTCAATGGAGGTTAAATATGCTGTGAAATTTTCAAGAAAATTGTTCGTCAAAGTTAGCAGGAAATGAAGGAAACGTTATAATGGCCGCCTATGTAAAATTTAAATGTGGTCTTACCCCTGGTTGCCTGGTTGCGTCGTTTAGCTGGCGCGCCGTTTAGCTCTGGTTAGTGCATTGCTTAGTCGCTAGGGATGCTGCTAATAATATTATGACTGTGAGTGTGAGTTAGCACAGGTTGTTTTTGTTTGGTATTTGTGTATTTTGTACCCTATTTGTTTTGTATATCATTCAGCTACACAGTTGTTATGGTTATGTGAGAAAGACTAACCAAATTAACGATGATGACGTGACTCTGGAGCTAGTGGAGCTATGAAATTTACTGGACATGGTTGTATGGGCGATAATACAGTTACAATCGCATGTGGCCACGACACTGGGATTATTTACCTTGTGTTTAGACTGTCAGAACCACGTGCAGAACTACAGGGGTCATGTTCTAATTAGCTGGAGTCGGCTGTAGCCCGAGACTGTTATCAGATACTGTCTACTGGCAGGACCTTCTGGCCAATCAAGCAAGTGGCATTGTTTTCTGAATGTGTGCTAATTAGGCTGTGTAATATTATGTAATTAAACTGCATAAGACGTCCGGCCTTTTGAAATTTCACACCCTAAGGTGACTTTTTGTTTATATTTACCTTTGTAAATAGGGCGCAAAGTCATAAAATCAATATAAATTTGAATGTAACATATAACAACTGGCTGTATTGAATATTCTTATAAAACACATATTGGACTTTCTGGAAAACTGTTATAGGAGTTCATACGTGCCACCTGAGAATGTTGTGCTAGATTATAAATTGTCCGACAGTGAAATGCTTATTCACACGGTGCCCTGTCAAGTAGGGTGACTCTTGAAATGTGTATAAAAAACAAACACGTGGATGAATTTAAAAAAAAATACCACACAGTGTATGAGATAGGAGAGCGTGTCAAATGTGTTAGTTTCAACATTTTTCTCCAAACTTGCCTTGCCTACTTGGGGTCATGTTCTAGTTAGACTTCCTGTCCGTTGCACACGAAGAAAAGTGTAGTGTATTTTTGAGAAATGATTTTTTACAAACTTCACATGCTGTGACATAAGTGCATTTGAGTAGGGAGATTTTCATGTGTGATTGTAGAAGGTGTTGACTGTAAAATGGTGGATTTCTAGATGATTTGAATAAGCAGAAGGATATTTGGCAGCAATTTGTCTGTGTGACTTGTTTGCGGAGTAATTCTTGCCGGCATTTGTAAATATTGACGGGTGTCACACATACAGGCATTTTACGAGAGCTGGAAGTATGCAATTAAAAAAATATCTATCGGCATGTCAATGAGATGATGATAACATCAGGTGAGAAGTTTAAGACATTCTATAGGTCACGTTTTCTTATAATCAGACAAAACGTTAACATGGTCGCCTATGGGAAAACCAACAGTGGGCTGACCCCTACAGTGTACTGGCTGGGGACACTTTTGGTATGCTTAATACAATTTAGCCCAACAGAATTTGTTGTTTTGACTTTGTTGTGCAACTGCAAGAGATCGATATTCTAAATCAGTAACACAAATATCATCGATTGACTGTGTGACTGTGAGCGTGTCTGTGAATGTTATGACTGTCTATGTTTACAACTATGTCTATCTCTATGAGTGGGTGAGTGAGTTATTCAGTAAAATGATATGCATTGCAATAGAACAGAAAATAGTGTCATATATATATTATAATATATATTAACAGGGATTGTATGCTGGAATGGTGCATACTTTTTTGCTGCATGTGCCGAAAAGATGCATACAGAAACCTGTCAGAAATCTGTGAAGATTGAGGGGCATTTGTGTAGAATCCGGGCCCACCTACATTTCACCATTATTAACTTACTTACTGCTCCCGTAACCTGTCGGGGTCATAGGGCGCTGCATTGTTAAATGTTTCACCAGTCAACACCAGTCTTCGCGATTGTGTGCTAATGTCTGAGTTTCAGCTAAGGTCTTCCCAGTCCATTCTGCAATATTCTTCCTCAGTCTTCCCTGTAGTATTGCTTTTGTGAGCCCGCTTGATCATGTTACATGACCATACCATCTCAGTTTCCTCTTTTTACTATGGTCAATAGGTCTTTGCAACGTCCCACATGTTGAGTGATGATTTTTCTGATTTCACCGTTGGTGATGTGGTCAGTGTAGGAAATACCGAGGATTCTTCGGTAGCATTTCATTTCCACTGAAGCAATTCTTCTTTGCAGTTCCGCTGTGAGGGTCCATGATTTGAATGCATACAGAAAGATGGAAAGGACCAGTGTACATACTAGATCTTTCAGGACATCTGTCATTATTCGTTCTAGGAATATGTTGAATAACGTAGGTGACAAGAGGCATCCTTGATGGACTCCGACTAATGTGTGGAACCATTCACCTACAGTGCCTTGCACCAGTACTGTGCTGCTAGCTTTAGTGTATAGCTGCTCGATGGTGTGTACTAGTTTTTGTCGAATATTGTAGTTCTTCATTGTCGCCCATAGCGCGGCGTGACACACCCTGTCAAATGCCTTCTTGAAATCAATGAAGACGGCTCCTTCTTCCATATACTTGTCTTTCTTCAAATCTCTCCTAGAATCACACATTTCCATAATTTCTTCTGTGACCCAGGGTTTGGCCTTTCGGTGGTGTTTCCCTAGGTTGTCATTTGCTGTTTCTGTCGTCACTGCATTAAAGTTGGTAGTCATCGCTTCTAGATCTTCTTCTCTTCAAGCGTGAGCAGTGGTGCAAACTTCCCTCCAACTGTTGCTTGGAATGATACCAGGATCGCAGTGTCTTTCAGTTTGTCCAAGTTGAACTTGAGCCTGGTATTCTTAGGTTTGTTGATCTTTTTTAGCTGTACTTTGAAGTTCATCAATACGAGATCATGATCACTTGCTACATCTGCTCCTGGGAAAGTCCTTGATTTGACCCTGTTGATTCCAGATCTGAACCAATTTTGCACAAGGGTGTAGGCAATCTGATTGTCATCTCTTCCGTTAGGTGCATGCCATGTTGTTGCAAACTTTAGCAGGCGCAGCCCCCTCTCGTTAGTTGTAGCATTACAGAAAGGACCGTAGGAAGCTTTCCATTCTGCATGTGCATCGACACCCACTTTGGCATTCCAATCACTCTGGACAATCAGAACGTCCATCTTGTCTACCCCGTCGACGGTGTCCTGGAGTTGATTGTAGAATTCTTCTACTTGCTCATCATCATAATCTGATGTTGGGGCATAGACTTGTACCATCATGATGTTGAAAGGTGTTTCTCTAAGGCGGATGGTTATGAGCCTGCTGGATGTTGGGTGGCACCATAGTTCCGAGTTCATTAGCATGTCTGGGGCAGATTTTCTAACCCGGTGGAGCCCATCCCTCTCCAGGCAGCTATTTGACCCATAGTTGGAACATGATTTGTGGGGGTCAGGACATGTCCACACACCATATGGTGTTGCAAGGAGGCACTGCATGAGTCTTGATTGAGGAGAGGCTATATGCCAGAAGGAAAGACTTGCACCCTCGGCTTTCTTTTCACCTCGGATGAGACTATCTGGTGGCTGAAGCTGAAAGCGGGAGGTCTGAAGTAAGCTACTAACCACTATACTACGCTACAGCACTAGGTGCATCACTTAACCCTTGTGACAGAGTCAAACACCATATATTAACTATAGTTTTGCGTAAATATGACACGGTGATGCAATGGTTAAATAATTTTACATCATTACAGACATATTTACGCTATTAAAAGATTGCTTAACACATTTTGAGGCCCAAATCGGGGTTTGGTTTGTGTCAGTCTGCACCCGAACACAGACAATGGTCACGGGGACAAAAAACTGAGCACAGTTAGTGAGCAATGGAAATACATTTCTATAAATTTCAAAAGACACCTTCATTAAAAATTGCTACATGTACTCGAACGTCACTGTATAACAAGACATTTATTAACTTTCCTAGTTCTTATTAAATATTATAAATACTTTGCATACATCTTTTACTTAGTTCGGTAAAGTCTAAAGAGAGTATTATGCATGACCATTTTTAGTTAAAGTTTAGACAGCCAGCTGAATAAGGTAACCAAATTAGTAAAAGGGTTATTCATGAATCAGTAAGATGCTATCCAAAAGTGGGCATTGAATGTTATCAATTGTTTTGATCTACTTTAAAGTATGAATTTTTCCATCTAACATTAAATCAATTTATGTCATCTAATTAGTTATGTTTTAATTGTTGCAGGAACTACGCTAATCTTCCTTTCAGACGTTTAATTAAGTGCTGTTTGCCTGCCATTACAAAGAGTTGATGAATCATTGGCATACAGGCCTAGTTAGATTGGGTTAATTTGTTTAATTCTATTTCCAGGACATAGTTTGTAAACAATGCCGATGTCAGATCATTGACACAACATCATTTGATGATGGGCAAGCCAAGGAAAGGTGGCGCTTCTAGTTCTAGGGGCAAGAGCAGCAAGACACAAGCTCGGGCAAAACAACGGGAACACAAGTTTAGCGAAGAGCGGTTTGTGGAGGACCTTCAAAGTGCTGTGGAAGGTAAGAAGTGAATGTTATTGAGGTGTTTCAGTATTGGGGCAACTTTGTGGGCAGAATATATAACAACCGGTACAGTTGTGTTTTTGTTTTTCATGTGTTTTGAAAAAATTCCATTATGTTTGTTCATTTGTTCACTCAAACCTAAAGCACAGTATGTGGGTCGGCCAGTACACAGCAAGAAAACCAATCAAAGTTACCTGCATGATTGTAGTTTATATTTGCATGTGCTATGATATGTATACAAATTAGAAAAACCATCTTGTTCATTTTAATTAATATTACATATTACAAAATATATCAAAACTGTGCACACAAGCAATTTTGTTCTCCTAGAAGCAGCACAGGAAGGAGAGAACAGGGAAGGCGATGTCCCCTTTTACACAGCCTCCCAGTTTCCCTGTTGCCTTGCTATGTGGGACTTGGAGCAGTGCGACCCAAAGAAGTGTTCCGGACGGAAATTGGTGCGTCTTGGCTACGTGAAGACCCTCAAACTACAGCAACGTTTTGGTGGCATTGTTCTCTCTCCCGTGGCCACAAAATGTGTTTCACTGGAAGACAGGTTTGTAGAATGTATGTCCTGTTTGTACAGAATGCATAATTTTAACAGATTCCGTAAATTTGTGTGTAATAAATGGCAAAATCATCAATAATTCTTCATGTAGGCAGGATTCTTTTTGCAAATATTTGTGTTGTGCTGCACAAAGGATGGGTTAGTAAAAGTTATGTTAAACGTCAGTACTACAATAATGCATACAGGTACAGGACACTGTATGTTTGATTGTATGTATGGATTATAGGTGTGTGAGCATGTGTGACATGCATGTGTATTTACATATCTATGCACATGTATTTTGACATTCATGTCAATTTATAGTTAACAACATTCAACGATAATGATGTGGCACATAACGTTTGATTAACTAACTCGGTTATACATATATCATTTTTTGAACTCTAAATTATTGTATTGTTTTTGATCAGACAAACAGTGATGCAGCACGGCATTGCAGTGATTGACTGCTCTTGGGCCAAGTTGGAGGAGACACCATTTGGGAAGATGGTGAGTCGAGAGCCCCGTCTCCTGCCCTACCTGGTGGCCGTCAACCCCATCAACTATGGCCGCCCCTGCAAGCTGTCTTGTGTTGAAGCTTACGCAGCGATATTCTACATTGTCGGTGAGTCGAACATGTTGAAACAGACCTGTTTATAGCTGCTCTCTCAACTGGTTCTGCCATCACAAATCTGTTTCTTTGGTGTCCAAATATATGTGAATAGGTTAAATAATATCGTTAGTCGGTTTTATTAAACAAAGTGCCTACATTTGTTTAAGTGGTCAAAATAAAAATAAATTCATTACTTCCCAAAGCCTGTTGCTGGGGCGATATTTTGCTTTCAACCCACCGAATTTGACAGCACGTTTTTGAGGGAGCAAGAATGGTCAACAACATCAGTACAGAAACATGTGCCTAATCGAATCGTACATTCTTATGTAAATTCTAAGTTTGAAAATCACTTGAATTGACTCCTGATCAGGAATTAAATAAGAATGCTTCTTCAGGGGGTCAGAGCACAGTTAACCTTCCTGTTATGTTGCACACAAAAACATAGATCCTAGACAATTGTGATATTTGAAACGTTATAGTAACTTTTTAATGTGTACTACCAGGGTAATTGCAATTGATCAGGCATATTAGCAGTTTTACTGGTAGAATCTATTGGCAATGAAATGATGTACACTTGGAAGAGTGTAATTGGCAGAGTGATTTTTGCCATTTTTATTCGCACAGACATTTCAAGGATCACAATGGAAACAAGTGCTACACTTTTTTGTTTCATCCTTATGTATAGATAATGTACTCTGCATTTATATTTAATGTATGAACACACGTATATTTTAATATTGAATAAATCAATCAAAAGAGTGCAGAATTGCAAGGCTATTTTTGTAGATATTGATGGACACCGTGCAAGTATGCATTTTAAAAGAGCTAGACTTATGTGGTTTTGATAACATTTGATCAGCACACCAATGACATGTTAGCAGGGGCTGTGGAAGTTTCAGAATCTCCAGGTCCAGTTTATGTGTTATCTGACAAAACGTTAACATGGCCACTACTTGAAATATCACATGTGCTGTGTGTCGTTGACACTGCCAGGTTTGAAGGAGCTTGGCAACGTGCTTCTGCACAAGTTCAAGTGGGGTAGGACATTCTATGAGGTCAATGAAGAAGCCCTGAATATGTATGCCGCCTGTAGCGACAGTGCAGCAGTGGTGGCAGCACAGAAGTTGTACCTCGAGAAAATTACAGGTAAAGAAACACATCCACGACTCACAACAGTGCCGCAGTTACGGACGGTCTCGTCAGTTTGCAAAGTCTAAAATATATTATGCGTTTAATATTAGTTTAAATCCCTCTTCCCCCAACAATACGGGGTATGAGACTTATGATTTTTTATTCAAGATTGCTACTATTTTAGCGTCGTTTGCATTAACATGTTTCACTTGCTAGGTTCCACCACTGCAAAATATTTCCCCCACAATACATGGTGACGATCAACCATACCCTATGCAATGCTTAACGTATTTTGGGACTGTGAACATATATGACTACCCTGACACTTTATAAACTTGATATAATAATCGTTTTAGCATGTTTAAGAATGCTCAGCATAATGTTTTTCGGAATAGACACAGCAATGTTTGTGTTGGTGAAAATTGTCATCACGTTGGGAATTCAATTATTTCATTTTGACAGCTACCTGGCATGTAGTAGATGTGTTAAGAAGAAAAATGGTATAATCAACAATGTTTGCAATTATGCTTAAATTTACAGGTTAATCGCATGCCATTGTCAACTATTTGATTAACTCGTTATTAGCATTTGATTGTGTGTTTAAATTAATGTTACAAGTATGTTTGTTGCCAGTTATCACTGTGGTAATTAGTATTACTGCATACGTTGTCACACTTCGTGTATGTATGTAATAAAACACCACATTTGTAAAACTGAAAGTTCAAACTTAATACTGTCTAGATATAAACAATACATTTTTGTGAAGGAGTATATGATTAAAAACTGTCATTGGAAAAAAACGGCAGGTAGAGATACAACTATGACATACTTATTAGTAATGTCATTGCGTTAACTTTTATTGCCTACCAAATACATACTCCGTTATCAGGGCCGTTGTGTAAAAATGAATTTTGATTTACAGGAGCTGCTGGTGCAGATTCAGACGACGAATACAATACACACAACCGAATATATGATCTGCCGCCTTCAGACAGGTGAATAGGCACATTAAAATGGCATCAGACAGCGCTTAGAACTTTGGAATTAGTTACACTTCGGACACAAGGAAGTTCAATGGGTAGATCAAATGCAAAACTCCTTGGACTTTGTTCTTAGCCCATAGCAAGACTTGGCCTACTAAGCATGACAACAGGAAGAATAACAGTTAACTGAATTTCAGGTAGACTCCAGTATATATCACCATTGAATGGTCTTGTTTTTGTATCACAGAAATGTATTAGTTGACACCAAAATTGAGTTCCTATTTTTCAAGAACAGTAGCACCACAATGTCCACATTTCGTCCGATGTAAAGCTTTGTTTTTTATATTTGCCAATGCTGAATGACTCCTATGCTCATAAGATGGTCAAATTAATACGTGTAGACCATAAGTGTGTACACCTTACCTGTCCTCTTTGGGTCTTGTCCTGTCTCTGGTCAAGCATTTAATATCAGTCCACGTTTTCTACCCCAGTTGTCTGGCATTTGCCACTGTTCCTCATCATGGTGTCTTTGGTCGATCAACTTTCCGCTTTCCTTCTGGCATTAATGTCAGGGCCGCCAGGCAGTGGCTGTCTAACTCTTCATTTTGTGAGCACACAATCCATTTCCATCTTCTTTTGTGGACTTTTACGTTGACCCTTTCTTCTCTTGGTTTATTCAGGATATCGTTTTTACACCACATTATCTGTGTATGCATGTACTTAAAAAGCAAAATAGTGTCTCTGTAAGGGGTTAGTGCAAGTTGTGTAACCATCTTTGTAGTTCCGAGTATGAAGATGGTAGTGACGACGAAGACGTCGGCGCTACACAGGAGTGTGGATATAAGAGCTGTGTGGACACGGAAAACGGAACCAACGAAGGTGCTGAAGCTGCTTCAGCAACACACACACTCGGAGCAGGAAGCGGGCAAACGGAGGTTGAGAGAGACGACCCCACGTGACAGTGACTTGCGAGGAAGTAAACCGCCAGGACGTTCGATAAATGTCACCTATAGATTTGTGTTCTCGCGACTTTGTTTTATGTTATGTGAGTCTAAATTTGGTAGGGTATTCGTCTGTTGCTTGGTGTATGAGCTTACCAAGGTACTCTGTGGGTGAACTACTGTATGATGTAGAGTTTCACTGTTCACCGTTGTCGTTTCGTTTCTGAAATTACTAATGCGGAAGTAGTCCTGTTGACATTACTGGATGGCAATTATATGTAAATGCTCAACCAAAACGGATTCACCGATTGCAGCATATACGTGCGGCCGGGGCACGCAATCGTTTAGTTTTTAGGTTTAAATCGTCAGCACTGTGGTTATAGCGCGTAGTGTAACCTGAAATTGTGTTTTACGTCAACATCGAAAGTTGTGATGGCTGTGCAACAATTGCAGAATTATAAATGACTTCATCGTTATATTATACTCGATACTTAGGTGCGTCCGCATGGTGTTGTTGCATAATGATTATTAATGTACACTAATGTTTTAAAAGGCAAATCATATAGAGATTATTGATTACATAATAATCGATAAATGGACAACCTCAACATCCGAACATCATTTCACGGGAACAGAATTTCCAAACACAAATATACCCCGTTAGCTGCATGATTAGTTAATCCGGACACTTATACCGAACCGAAGTTGTTCACATTAATGATAATGTTTGATGTATCTGGTCAACTATGTTAAGGGTATGGTTTTAAGTTATTAAATTAAAAGTCTATCCGTCTTCGGACTCTGCTACTGTTGAATTATTGTTGGCTGTGTGACTCAATCCTCGCGTTTCGCATCCCTGCATGCACCGTTGTCGTTTAATCTGTAAACTGTGATAACCAACAAGACATCGACTGGGTGACAAGACAAGAACGTTTTCTCAATATTTCATTTCCCATTCCGGCAGTGATACACAACAGTGTGCCTCACTACCGGAAGTGCAGCCCTTGGTTGTGCGGTTGCGCAATGTCGTTGACGAAGGCCGCGCAGTCGAACCGGAGACACTCCGAGAGGACGACAGTCGCCCTGATGACTGCATCGCCAAACACCTCGTCGCCGTTCGTCGTCAGCGTGTCGTGTAGTAGCGTGCGTGTCGTCTCCGCCTCGCTCGCTGTCATCGGCTCGCTGAGGAACATCGCTAGGTTGCCGTCTCCCGCCTCGACGTAACGCCAGCGCAGCACACCCTTCGACGTAGGCAAAATAGGCGCCTTTTAATACAAAAAGTGGTCTTTTAGTACTTAGTAACCTGACTGTCAGATGAAAGTCCTAGCACCAAAAATGCCAACTCCACAGTTCAGCTGGTGCGACATGAATCTTTGTTGCGTTTTTCATCACAAACGCGCATCATTTCACGTGTACGCAAAAAACTATGCATGGCTGTTATCAAGTATAGTTGTTTCATTGTGACAAAATACGTGTTGTGTGCCTGTACGTGCATACGAGAGAGAGAGAGAGAGAGAGTGTGTGTGTGTGTGTGTGTGTTCGCGCGCGAGGGCGTGATTGGGCGCGTGCGTGTGTGTTTATTGCATTTTAATAATGTTCAACAAAATATATTGTCTGCGCAATGTTCTCTCGCCTTTGACCCACTGGAAGCTTATAAAAGCACACCCTTCGACGTAGGCAAAATAGGCGCCTTTTAATACAAAAAGTGGTCTTTTAGTACTTAGTAACCTGACTGTCAGATGAAAGTCCTAGCACCAAAAATGCCAACTCCACAGTTCAGCTGGTGCGACATGAATCTTTGTTGCGTTTTTCATCACAAACGCGCATCATTTCACGTGTACGCAAAAAACTATGCATGGCTGTTATCAAGTATAGTTGTTTCATTGTGACAAAATACGTGTTGTGTGCCTGTACGTGCATACGAGAGAGAGAGAGAGAGAGAGTGTGTGTGTGTGTGTGTGTGTGTGTTCGCGCGCGAGGGCGTGATTGGGCGCGTGCGTGTGTGTTTATTGCATTTTAATAATGTTCAACAAAATATATTGTCTGCGCAATGTTCTCTCGCCTTTGACCCACTGGAAGCGTAAGGCGAGCCACTTGCCTACCATGGACGTTGCCACGCCGGCCACGAGCGGGATGCCGTTGACGACTCGGGGCAGATGGTGGTGGACGTTCGGGGGGAGTGGACCACCGCCATACACTGGTCGCAGCAGTAGCTGCAGGAGGTAACAGCGACGTCGGTCCGGGGCGTCGTCCGGGGCGTCGTCTGCGTGTCGTCGCACGTGCTCGCTCGCCTCCAGCAGCGTCATCGTGAACGGCGAGCGTGAGGTCATGTCCGATGAAAGCAGAGACAGTGCTGCGGCGTCCTGTATGAACGTACGTAACCGAAGTCGTGCCACTCTTGAAAATCGTCACGATTTTTATTTTAAAGTTAAAAACTTGATAAAATTAAATATGTGATAATTACATAATGTCTTAATAAAATCGAAATATTTATGTAGGGTAGTAGGACATGTTACGGCTGAACCTGCATTACGTGAGAATCGCATCAGAAGTTTAGAGCAATGATTATGCCAGCCTACACTGTATAGAAAGTGGAACCGAGCTCGGAATGGGTTCCTTCACCATCATCCATGGAATTAGAAAGTGAAGATTTCGTTCTGACGTGTTTTTAACACTTCGACATCGATATATCGTAGTACCTTACACCAAAAAAGACTTTTATGTTAGCCTTTAACTTATTATTACGTATAGAAAATGTAGTACTTACGCAGAAGTCGATCCGATTTGTGACCTACTTTGCTTTGTCAAGCCGACGTCCGTCCAGCTATAACGTAACAAACGATTCGTAACGTCAATGTAGCATACAGACACGATTGTTACGTCAATTCTGCACATAATATCCACGAGTTACGCTCTTTGTATGTAAATGTTGATCGTAATATCCGAACAAGAGAGCCAAAACAATCAACCAAGTGGGACGTGAACATGACATTGGCTTAATCTGTATTTTTTGTATTTAAGTATTCGTTGTGCTTATTCCTTAAAAATTTGTGGTTTATTTTATTTCAGTCATTTGTCGTCCTGGTGAATTAATTGGTTATTATATATAGCAAATGTATACTGTTGTTTTACTAATTCTACTTCCTGTCCCCTTGCTCTGATAAAAACATGCTGAAGCCCCTATATAAATGTTTTCACAATAGTTAAAATAACCAATATGATTGTATCTAAAATATCAGATAATCGATAGCTAAATAGCAATGTGTGGCACCAAACTCGTCACACCCCGTCGTATCTTGCTAAACATTGTTTCATGATTCATCGCTTGAACACCTGCACATGTCTGTATACAATCGAGTTTCATTTTCGACACATGTACTTGTTTGGCATCGCGTTTGGCACTCCTACTTGAATATACATGGGTCGCAGTGGAAAGAGCATCGAGGGAACCCGGGTCGCATCCTGTGCTGCAGCGTCAAACCTTGTGTTAATTCATTCACTCCACCTTGCTCCAGTTCGGTTTATAAATGACTACCTGGCTACAGACAGTTGTGGATATGCTTCCTAAAGAAGTCGAGATGATGTTTCATTGGGCAAGTCTTCCAGGGGGTCAAGTGTAAAAGCATTTTAAGTAGTGTTAAGGACTGAATACTGCGCTATATAAGAATTTACCTTTTTACACGTAGCACTGATATTTGTGTAGTCAGCTAGGTAGAACTCCACGCCAAAAGAGATATGGCGTAAAGGACGATGCGCGGACTTGTGTCACGGGCAGTTTTGTTTTACCTAATGACCAGACCACGCAGGTTGCGGTGACCGAATAGAATACACCAGCTTAATGATTGCCTCTTAAACCATCGTTTGGTTTTAACAAGATTGCCACCCAGAGAATGAACTCCAGATGGCAGGTTTAATAAGATTTAACAAGGTTGCCACCCAGAGAATTAACTCTAGATGGCAGGTGGACAAGGACTCCCTTTGGCTTATCGAGAGTCCAACCCTTTTATCTACATGTGTATCCCGCCCTTCTGAGGTATGTGTCGATTTTTTTAAACATTCACGCTACTAGCACCCACACAATCAGCAGATAATATGTTCCATTCATTAACAATCCTTTGTGAAAATTACAACTTTCTTATATATGATCTACACAGCTCCTTTATTAATGTAACTTCGTGTCCTCTAGTCCTATCTTTCTTAACTGAAAAAAATATATTTCTATCAATATTTTCGAAACCATTCAATATTTTAATCATTTCTGGCTGGTCTCCTGTAAATCTCCTGGTCTGTATTGTTGACCACATCATTTTAGGCGTATTTCATAACTAAGATCCCTCAGTTTTGGGTTCATTTTGTCGCTCTCCTCTGTACTCTTTCTAGTATATTTACGTCCTTCTTGCAATATGGCCTCCACGCTTGTATACAATATTCTAAATGAGGCCTAACTATTGTTTTGTACAGCAGTAGTATTAGTTCTTTTTCCTTATACGCTATATTTTGCCTAATTTATCCAAGGATTTGATTTCCCTTTGAAGCTGCAATTCTGTACTGAAACCTTCATATCAGCTCCAATTGTTAATCCTAAGTCCTTTTCTTTTAGAGTAGTACAGTGCCCCCATTCTATGTTGTATATTTTCATTCCCATGTCCTGTGTGGAGGCATTTACATTTCCCAAAATTGAACAACATTTGCCACTTTTCAGACCATTTGATCAACCTGTCAAGATCATCTTGCAAATGCTGTCTATCTCCATCACGTTTAATCCTTCTAAACGCTTTTGTATCATCCGCAAAATTCAATATATCAAAGTCCAAATCGTTGATATATATTAAGAATAATATAGATCACAGTACTGATCCCTGTGGTACCCCACATAAAACTGGTTTCCAGTTTGAAGTCTCCCCATCAACTACTACCCGTTGTCTTCTGTCAATCGGCCATTTTGTATCCAGTTAATTATACCATTTCCTATGTCATGGGCCTTTAGTTTAAGCAGTAATCTTTGATGTGGCTGTCGAAAGCTTTCTGAATATCTAAGTAGATGATATCTACTGGTGATCCCTCGTCTACCCACTTAGTGATATCTTCCAAAAAACACAACATATTTGTTAAGCATGACCTCGCTTTTAGAAACCCATGGTGAGATTGCTATAAAATTATGTTTAACAAGAAAATCCAACATGTGATCTTTAATTAGTCTTTCTAATAATTTGCAAATCACCGATGTTAAACTCATTGGTCTGTAGTTCTCTGACTTGTTTCTCGAACTTTTTTTTAATATCTGTATACTGTTTGCTTCATTCCATTCTAAAGGGACCACTCCCTCTTCTAATGACAAGTTAAACACTGTTGCAAGCGGTATGCTAATGTGTTCTATTTCCAATAGTCGTTTGGGTGTAATCCCATCCACTCCAGGTGATTTATTACCCTTTATAGCCCTTATTTTCTTAGCTACCATTTCTACATAGCAAACCAATTATTACATTAAGAACAGATTTGGATACTGAGCCACTGCAGATTTGGCTTCTGGCTCCTATAGCAGCCATTTTCCAAAATGGCCGCCAGTGGTCACTGTTATTTTATATACCTTCTCTACTGGGGATGACAGCAGGTTGACAGTGGAGGTTAATTCACTTATAAAAGTTCAAGAGGGGTTATGGAAGAGCTAATTATTTGATGTTTACCAAAACGAATAAGTCAACTTGGTCTAATATGTATCATTAGGCACATGGTGCAGTTGGATTCCGAATGGAAGGCAGTCAATGCTGAATGGTCAATAACTGGCTTGGCACGTACTAGTACTACTACTGGTAGTATTAGTAGTGGTGGTGGTGGTGGTGATGGTATCGCTAATAGTAGTAACACCTGTAGTAAGCTGTGGCTAAGATTTCCTGCGTCATCAGCTTCTCTCAGACTGTAGCTGTCATAGGCACTGTGCTGCATGACGTACAATCATGCCGCAGTGATGTGGTGAGCTCTCCTTGTGTGGTAGATGTGGGTTACTCGCACGAAAGTGTCGGTTGTACCTGGCATCGTTATATCAGCTTGCATTTCCAGTGTTTGGCCGCAGGGATGAGAGTGACATTCAGAGAAAAAACCAGACATTTTATTTTATCCCGAGAGGACTGTCTCATCTAATCGGGGGGAGGGGGACTCCTCAGAGATATTTTTAATTGTAGACGACATATGGTGTATTTTGAGCAATATTAAATAGAAAATCTTAACATTTCCAATAGCAAAAAAGCACACGGACTCACGCACACGTTGTCATAGTACTAACTCATTTGTTAATGATAATTTCTGGGCTTAACAAGAGTTGGCTGACGGGTAGCTTTCTCCTTGGCCAGCTATGTCAAAACAGCCCGTTGATGGGCCATTCTAGCTTTCTTCGTGGCCAGCTCAACTGCTTCCTTAGCTTTGTACTTGGTGGCTGCCTTCGTCTTTGACATGTTCAGCTCAGTTTTCTTCTCCTCCTTCATCTTTCATTCCCCGGCAAGAAGGATGGAGTACATTTTGTATGCATCCCTCGTGTTGTGAACGAGGCGACCAGTCCTGTTTGTGGACGTCCTGTATAACAGTCTTGTTGCTTGCCATGAGTGAGTACTTCACTGTCTGGATAGTGTTGAATGTAGCCTGCAGGATCCAATCCGCATAGTTGACATCGGCCTCGCACCACAAACAGTAGGCTTTCCCTGGTGCTGATAATTTACTGATGAATATATCCAACATAGTGTCTCCAGCCGATCTCTCCAGCCACGCCCAGTTCTACTTATTCTTGACACTTTTGTCAATGTCCTTCACGCAACATTTGTCTTGCCATACAACAAATCGTCGATTACCCATTGTGTTCGAAAATGATCGACATCTCCACAAAATACATCGTCGTTTCCTATTGGTCCACTGCTTTTGTGCGCGCACTTCGAAAGCGCTGAAGCGAACAGCCGACAGAACTAAGGGTTTTACTTCGCAGATTCACGGGTTCGGTTGGGTCGGTTCTGTCTCTAATCGCCAGGCAGCGTCATTAACACGTGGCGACACTCGGTGGATAGATGGTTAACTCAATCCGCAGATAGATCGTCAGTGAATTGTCCAGGATTGTATATGCCCTACCCCCAACATTCATTTTTTCTCTCCGGATTTACACGATTCACAAAAGTGATTTTTGGAGCAGTATAAAAACCGGAATTCCGGCAAAAACCGGAAATTTCTCATCCCTGTTGGCCACTGCCCTACAGATAGTCCTCCAGCGTCTCTAGGTTTGCAATCTTGATGTGGACGCCACCAAATAACACCACCAAATTGTCTTCGCCGTTTCTCTCCGGCCACTTCCATTGAATTTTATTGGCTAATGCCAAAAGTGGCTGATCGTAAGTGACCACTGCTATCTGCCTAGGATTCAGCTGTGCCACGGCATTCTTCAAGACACATTGAGTGCCGGATCGTGGCCACTCTGTGAGCATTGTCCAAGAACTGCGGAAGTAGGGCGGTGGGGCTGATGATTCAGGCTTCTGTTTGTTGGCGGTTGGCATGAAATGCGGCCACGATGTGTTATCCTCGGTCCCAGTTTTGTTTTCCAGGACCTGCTTCGACTGGTCTATCCACAAATAGTCTTCACCAGTCAGCTGAATAAAGTCATGCTAGCAGCTGGGACCGGTGAGTATTTGATGATGTTGGTGACAGGATGCACATCAGTGTAGTGGTGTAGCAAGTGGCCGATGGTCTTGGAGCTTGTATCCACATATCCACCAAAAATAACAATGCCTCCATCCACCCCTTCAGCAGCGACTACTTCATTACTACTACTATTGCCACCACTACTAGTATTAGTAATAGTAGTGGTAGTAGTAGTAGTCGTTGTAGTAGTAATCGTAGTAGGATCCAAGCGGAGTTATTGTGAATTTATTATTGACTTCCATTCGGAACCCAACCGCATCATGTGCCTAATTAAACAAATTAGTCTAAGTTTACTTGTTTGTTTTCATAAAAATATAATAATTAGCTCTTCCATAAGCACTCTTGGACTGCCAACCTCTGCCCTCCCCAGTAGAGTAGGTAAATAAAATAACGGTGACCGCTGGCGGCCATTTTCGAAAATGGCCGCCACCGGTCAATGTAATTTTTGTGCCAATTTTGGTGCTTTTATCACAAAATGCACAGTTCTTCTGGATGTGTTAGTTATGCCGCCCACTATTCCGGGGTTACAATTAATTGTCCTAAATAGTCTGATTTCGTCTCCTTGAACTTAGCCCCTGGTACTGGCAGTGAAATAATATCTTCCCTGGCAAATACCGAACTAAAATGCACATTCCGGTCTTCTGCCATTAAGAATCCCTCTAATAATATATTTCCACCACTATCATTTAGAGGACCTACCTTGTCCTGAACTTTTTGTTTGCTCCGAATATATGCATAAAATCTGTCATGTTTTATATTACAAGCTAATTTTTGTTCATAGCTTCTCTTTGAATGTCTGTTGTAGCTTGGTTAAGTGCTTCTTCATAAATGTTGTAGACTTCATCATTTCTAATATGTCTATATGACTGTCACATCATTTGTTCGTACTTATTTTTTCTAATGGCTTCTTTCAATAAATGTTTCTTTCTGGACCGTTTCCCTTGTTTTCCAAGGGAACACATGTATCGATGATGCACTAAATATCACTCTTTAGCATTATGTTGCTGTCTTATTCTTCTGTGTATTATTCCAGTCTGTCTTTGCTAAATATTTCCTCAAGTCCTTATTTATATCTTCCTTTGTGGAAATTTCTCCTGTACTGTTTTTTACTTCCTTTCTGGTTTTACTTTGATGGTAAAATGTATATAGTTGTGATCATTACTCTCCAGCGGCTCACATATCTAATTAATTATGTGAGGACAAATCTATATCAAACACATTCTCAACCCTGGGTGGTTTTAGTACATGTTGAGAAAGGAAACTATCTACTAAAACAAAAAACATCTGATCCTCTCTCCCTGTACTCTGTAGAACTTTTCATTTTAGATGACCATGGGTAAAATCTCCCATAATAATAGTCTCGTTTGCTCACTTCCCTTGTAGCGCTTTGTAATTTTTCAATCTCTTCTATGCTTATGTTTGGACTTCGAAAAACTAACCCAACCGTTAACGTTGAGTTTCCTGTAACTACCTTACCCCAAACAGCTTCTTCGCAATATGCTTCTCTTTCTAATTTTATTTCATAAGCCTGAATAGATTCTTTAATATATAAAACGACTCCACCTCCACTTCTTCCCATGCTATCTTTTCTAAACATAACATAGCCTGTCAATCCAAATTCGGCATCTGATATATCGGTGGTGGCCCATGATTCCGTTATATATATTATGTGAGGGTCAATATCTCTACCATGATGTGTAGTTCATTTCTTTTGTTTACTATGCTCCTTGCATTTAAACAAACACATTTATATCCAGCATCAGAAGTTATCCAGGCTGTTCCTTATTGATTTATTTGTGCTCTCTTTATCTATGCCCTCAGTTTCAAACTTATCTGTGAATCCTCCATTCGCATCTAGTTTAAATAAATGCAACCTGTCCCACTGTCAACAGATCGCAGCAGGTTCTCTGAAAAAACTGCTGCCCTTTTCCACTTAGATGGAGGCCATATCTGATGTACATATATTCCTTCCCAACATCTATGAATTACCCCCCCCCCCTTCTTCACACATCTGCTCAATTAGTGCCTTGATCGCCATCTTCTTGCAGTTTCTATAACTTCCTCACTATTAAACTGTATGTACTCCTGTACTATCCCAGTTGTTCCCTCTCTGTCTGCATTATTTGTCCCTAAGTGTACTATAGTATAGACCCTCCCTTGCCATGCTCCAATACCTTATCTACCCTTTCAGTCACATGTTCTATCCTAGCCCCCGGTAAACAAACAACGACGTCCTCCCCTCGCTTGGTGTCTTGTCTGTCTTTCTCAGAATAGAGTCGCCCATGAACACACCCTCTTTTCTTAATGCCCCCACAATCACTACCTCAGAGTAGCCCCTTCTCCGGTTTGAATCTCTCTGGTTGTTGTCTTCTCTCCTGTCACATTTTCTTCCGTTCCATTCTTTCCTGTCACTGTTTCTCTGTCACCTTTCCTCCTGTCGGCGTCCCTTTTATTGACTTCTCTTCTATCGTCCCGTCAACTTTCCTCTCATCGCATTTTTTTTTCTCCTCTCCCGTCCCATTTCCCCTCCTACCTCTTTCTCTACGGTCATTTTCTCCGCTGTCACATTCACGCCTGTCACGTTTTCAGCCGTCGAGTCTCCAATTTCTTCCCCTCCAATCACCTTCCCTCCTCTCAGTCTCCTTACCTCAGTCTTCTTGCCACTACTCTGCTCCTTCAGTCTCACAGTATTGCCAACTCTCTCCCTGTCGTCTCTCTCCATTCCACCTGTCTCTTTGCTAATTCTCATATCCACCCCCTTCACAATATCTGTCAACCTAACTACCTCCTTCAGCAGACATTCCACCTTCCAACACCCCACGCACTGAAAAATGGATCCCTCTTGCTTGGTATCTACCCATAACTACCCACAGCCGGACAAGGCTAAATCCACCCAGCTCTGGCAGTCATCGTACACCAAGTGTCGCTTTGCCTTGACTAACCGCTTGCAAGGCGCCATGTCAAAATTTATTTAATAAAAATTATAATAATCTAATTGGCTATTAAAAATAGTTTATGCCTTTCTACGTAGTGTTTAGAAAGTATAATGTATACCATAATGACTAAATCTAAGACTAAGTTAAGTGGCCTTCTACTATAACGTAACCATATGTTTACTTGTGAAGTTGTGTGTGTGTGTTGAACAAGTTTGCACTGGTTCATAAGTCAAATTTAAACTAAGTTATTACGATATTTGGCAGATACTCAATTGTGTGTAGTCTATATACTTCAAATCACTTATTCTCATACATTCAATAATGTAAACAATACTCTGAATTAGTCTGACCTATCACTTAGTAACACTACGATTTATCAACAAACCTTCTTGCTTGATATCTAATATCGCTCACGAAAGCTAAGGTAGTTTAAAATAGTTTCACTGACTAACTTTTAGGTATAATCGTTTCGTAATGTGTCTATATGTAGTGTATGAATAATACGGACGCAAAAGTTTACTTATCTGATCAATATTTCCACTGCTTTTCAGATTTTTTCTGCACCGCAAAATCTCAATGATGCAGTTCCAAGGTTTTCCACAATTTTAAAATGGTTCGTCGCTCAAACCAGGCTTTGCTTTGTTAATTGTGCGCCCAATAGGCACCGATGCTGCAAAACCTTCATGTCCAGATTGTTGTTTTCCACAAGTTGAATTACCGCTTATATTTCCATGTTGTTGTTAACAAGCTATGGTTCATACACAGTTTGGGTTTGTGAAATTCCACTTATACTTATAGGATTTTTTTTTTTTTTGCGTCCAGTATGCTACAATAGAGGCCTTCATAACGTTCGCTCGGGAATCTCTTGTAAACAATCTGGAGCCACAACCATGTGTTGATGATACCCATCAAATGACTCACCCGCGATCACGCTGGGAACCTCAACATGACATAGGCTATATGCGGCACATTTGTCATTTTGTCGTTTCAGATGCCGATGGTAGGTCTAGTACAACCTTCTGCGGTCTGGAGTACGCTCGAGAGATTACATCCCAGTTGCAAGCGCGTCTTCTGGATTGAGTATCGTGCACTAGGCCTATAAACCTCTACTTGTCATTTTTCTCCAGTGCTTCATTTTCAGTGGCAACCAAACATATAGGATTCCTGAAAGATACTTATAGAAGAAACACTTACGGAGTAAGCCCCTAGAAAGAAAACGAGTGAAGGTGTTATAGATACACAGTTGATCTGTGAAGACTCTCTTCTGGTACCCCTTGCAAGAAGTATATTTTCGTGTTGTCCTTGATCTTCTATTACAATTCGGTTGAGGTGTTTCCTCTGCCGTCTACAGGATTCAAATTCCAACTTTTGACTAGTCTCCATCCCCATATGTCAGGACTTCCTCGTGGACACTTAGTATCTGTACAAATATATATACAGTCTTCTCTTGATAGCTGATACAGAGGGAATAGTCGATTTTATGTCTCGTCATCTTTGCAGCTGGCATTTCCAGTTGAGCAACAATCTTCACGGTAACATGTATACACATCCCAGGTGCAAAGTAAACAATAAGCATACGGAAAGCAGCACTTGTATTTGCCAACACCACATTATCAAA
Organism: Escarpia spicata; assembly: GCA_963995525.1. NCBI lineage: Eukaryota > Metazoa > Annelida > Polychaeta > Sabellida > Siboglinidae > Escarpia > Escarpia spicata. The sequence goes on from OZ023210.1 coordinate 10,853,947, forward strand.
CGATCTAGTTATTCATCTATGGGGATAAGTCTTGGCTTTTGTTGCTCTTCGACTATGTGGCTGACCTGCAAAATGTAAACCGATTCCAAGGGCCGAATACTGGCAGAGGCAAACGTGATGTCACAATGGCTCAACAGCCGAAGTCAATAACACGCGCGAAGAAGAAGGATGCGCCCAAGCCGAGAGCGAGAAGAAGAACAAATACAGTCAATAAACTCAAGCAAAGTCAGCGCCACAGTGCTGCAAGCTTTTCCGATAATAATGGTCTGGTCGACTATTATAGTGATTGTGTTGTTGACGTTGACGAACACAAGTGCTGGCCACACAATGAATCTATTGATACGCCTGAGCGCTATACGTGTATGGAAACTCAGACCGCGTGCTGTTGATTATCCAATTAAGCTTCTCACGGGCGTGCGACGACGTTCCGTGACTTGTTGGCGGCGTGGGAACATCGGAATTACCCGCGTTTACGATATAAACCCTGCGATTCTGGCGGGGTATACCCGTGGTTGGGTGTGCGGCGCGTGTGCCCCTCTCGAGCGGCCTTCGCGCGTGAACTGACCGGTGGCCGCGCGCCGACTTCCCCGGGCCCGCCGTCGACCGATGGCCGTCATGTTGCCGTCGATCAACCAAGCGAAACCACCGTCGGCGATATACAACTTCAGCGCCCGCGCCATGCAGACACCGCGACCGACGCCGCAGTGGAGCAGTGTCGCTGATCGCTCGGCGCTTTTCTATCCGCACCTCAGCTTTGGCCGGCCGTCCGCCGACATGTACAGTCCGCGCACGTACGCCAGCGTCTATCCGGCGAGCGCTGCCAACTTCCCGGGGCAGTTCCGCTCTCCTCGGTCGAAGCCGCTCAGCAAGCCGCGCTTCTACGGCGTCGAGGCGGGCATCGCGCCGAGACAGCGATACTACGCGAGCGGAGTAACTGGCTTCTTCCCTCCCGTTAAACTGCGCACGACGGCCATCGAGATTCCGGTGAATGCGATTCGAAGCAAGAGCTACATCAAGTTCAGGAATAACGCTGCGCGTAGAGTGAGTGTTTCGGTTTTTGTGTATGCTGTATGTATTTCTGTGTTATGCAGGATATTTCACTACAGGGATTAGTGGATAGCCACTAAATCTATTCAAAGTGTGTTTGCTATTGGTCTACATGACTGCAGTAAAACAGCATACGTACACTCTCATAACATATACTCGTTTTATATATATAATTTAGGCATTTATGTTAAGTCATTATAATTTGATTCGTGTCTCTATGTTATATAGTACATATTTCCCGATTGCTTCCATAACCGTTGAGCTCAACGAAGATAATGCGTCATGTCTCATATTAACAGTTCTGCCTTCCATTTCTTTGTGTTCAATTAATAAACTACCAGGTCTGAATAGAGGGTACATATTGCGCTTATCAGAATCTGGTGGTTTTTATGAAGGCCTTACTGAACTGGTCAGCCTTTTCCGAACATTGCGGTAAGCCGATCTTTGTGTGTACTGTTGCTGAGTCACTGTCAGGGTACTTGTCGTCCTTAGTTATTCTGTCACGTTTCGGGTTAACGAAACGAGATCGACGTTAACTTGATCGTTTGAGCCACAAAAAGAGTTCTACCGTATCGTGTTTTGAACGTGCGAGTTTTTTCTACTGTAAATGTAAATCTACAGTAATAAGTCAGTTATTCCATTCGGTACGGTGCGTCAGTGGCCAATGAATATATTGTCAACGAAGCCTGGTTGTTTGTTAAACGATATGACTGAGCCTTGTGGTTCCACAAACGTTATTATAATAATTCCAATTATAAAATATTTGTCTCGTGCCGTCTAGGCCCCTACTGCATGGCTTAATGCTGCGACAGTCGATTAGTAAAGCTTAAATGGCAATGTGCAACGAACAGTGTTCAAGCTAATGTAATCGTGTGCGGTATCGCATTTATTATACAGGGGTCTCGATATTATAAAGACACCTTTTCTTGCACCGAAATCCTCAACTCTGCAGTGGGTTAAAATAAAGGATTAGGCAGTCACTGATCCGTTTACAAATCCAAGTTCCCAACAGTTGGATGAGTTGCTAAGGACCCAAGGAGGATAAACGAGGACACAGTGGCGGATCTCCAAGTGACGTCACTATGGTATTATATTAGGCCACGTGTCCTGCCGACTTAACGCCAAAATGGATTGAGGTCGACATATCTTGAGGTCGATCGAGAAAGCCCACGCTGTGATGTTCTTGTGGTTCTTGCTCCTTCCTTGTGTCCTATAGTTGATTCCTGCTTAGGCGGGTGTGAAGCAATCTGTGTGATCGACATCAGTACTGAATATACTGATGCTTACAGTATCAACTACCATTGGCTGGTAGTTGAAGGATGCATACGCACCTCCCTGCTGAGGAAAAATGAATTCCGTTTGAGGAAAAGAGTTCCAGTCGTAGTCTTAAAAGGAGAGCAGTCTGTTCATAGTTATTAATTAATTAATATAATGTTCTTAAAACTGTACTAACTATGTTGAAGGTATACTTCCCGCCAAATTGTATTTCGTAAGCCCGTAACAACGTTCGCTGTTTGGAAGGTACAACTCCGGAGCATGTTAAAATAGGAAACAAAATATCCATTGTGAAAATAAGCTTTATTGGCAATGCTGCCAATTCGGTTTGAGTTAACCCTTTGATGTTTAACCGTGTCCCATTTCCTCACGTTCAACACTTCCTGTTATAAATAACGACACCCGCCAATTCCGGGTAGAGGAACTTACTGGCTCCCTCTAAGGGGGTGCAGTTGGGGGTAAGAAAGGTGTGAATTTAATTTAGTCTCGTGGTGTGCAGTTGGAGGTCTCAAAGGGTTTGTTGAAGAATTTTTGGAGCCTGCAATCGTTGGTATAAAATGCACCCCAAAAAATCAACGACGCTCTGGGCCTGGTTTATGTATGATCGACACAGCTCATATTTTATTGCAGGAGTGAGCAGCGAAATAAATATGCCGGATACTTGGATGATATAGCATGATATCTAATTGCACAGATCTAGAAAAGGATGCAAAATCGGACAAGAAGCCGATAGCAGACATTTTACAAGTCACTAAGAGTGAGGGAAACGCGTGAGAAAAAGATGAGACCGAGTAATTATCATTGGATAATGCTATCATTGAAAGGAATTTCAGTAGTGAAACGATCTGCTAACAAGAGCAAATGCAACGTTTTCGGCAACAGACAGAGACGAATGCCGACGACTACGACGAAACTGCATTGTCAAAACTGCAAAGCAAAGGCAGTGAGCTACGTAAAACACCGACCAGCCAATGCACGTTGGATATTACTTTTTTAAAGGTTGAAGCATCACGTTGTTCTATGTACAGAAAGCAACGATAGTTAGGCTATAATTATTTATTTAAGGGCAATCCAAATGTGCACGCGTTGAGTGAAATGGAGATAAAGAAATGCATTGTTTAATTTTCGAAAGTGTATAGGCCCTACGTCTTAGGTGTGATTTTATACCGCAAGAAGTGATATACGACTATCACTCTTACCGAATTGCAAAGAATGATGTCGCAAGACATTCGTCCATATTTCTACAAATTTAAGAACATACTCAGATGATACCAGTAGTATTGAGAGCAGATTATTGTTCGTTTGTTTACATCATTGTTTCCATCGATATATCCAAATGTTTCAAACAGTGTCCTCTTATAATATATCTTGTGTAGTCCAAACAGTGTAATCCAGTTGTCTTTGCTTCAACAATACACGTAATTCCCCAGGCGTTTAGTAGCATTCGCGCTGATGTTGTCTCACTAGATTAGTGTGAATTAATAGTGTTTGAATGGCTGTTTTATTGACACGCACAAGCGACTTGCTACAACCTTTGTCTGCGAGTACACTCCAGTGTTGACATCACTGTATCAGTGAACACTGAACTAGAGGAGCGCGGTTGATAAGTAGTCATTAGAATACAAATGCGCCTGACGCTTACATAACACGTGATCACTGTCTGCATGGTTAGATGTGTTACTGATATGTATCCATTATAGGAGCTGTTTCTTACAAGTTCGCAACCGTTCGGGTGCGATTATGGTGTGTGTGTGTGTGTGTGCGTGTGCGTGTGCGTGTGCGTGTGCGTGTGCGTGTGCGTGTGCGTGTGCGTGCGTGTGTGTGCGTGTGCGTGTGTGTGTTTGTTTGGGGGAGTATGTGTGTGTGCGTTTGCGTGTATGCAATAATAATAATTATTTATTTCTTATATAGCGTCCGATCCAAATAATTGTTCTGGGGCACTTTACAATGGCCATTGCAAATAAATAAATAGCTTACCATACAATATATATATTTAAAAATACTAATGTGCTACAACAAATGCAATCATTCCTACTAAGTCAAATCAACTATACTGTCTTACAATAAATAAATACAAGTATGCCAGCTATTAAAATAATAAAATATATTAACTATAATATTAAATTAATTTGAATAATGGTATTAATAATTACGGTCATCGAATGTTAAAATAATTTGTAAAAAGATGCGTGTTCAGTTCCACTTTAAACTGACATAATTGTATGATATATCGTATGCATTGGCGCACTGTGAGTGGTATTTGATCCCATGCTCTTGGAGCAGCACAAGAGAATGCTCGTTCGCCGAGTTTAGTACGGGTAGTAGGTTGTTTAAGGAGTAGCTGATCGGAGGAGGGTAGACAGCGTGTCGGGCGATGCGAAGAGAGAAGTGCTGATAGATATGGAGGTGCGAGCCCATGAAGCCATTTTGAAAGTGAGAAGTAAGGTCTTGAAAGTAATGCGACTCTTCACAGGAAGGCAGTGCACCTCCAAGAGCATGGGCGTGACATGGTCTCGTTTCGACAGCGTCGTTATGATACGAGCACATGCATTTTGGACACGTTGTAGGGTAACACGAGCACGTTTCCGATAGTTACATCGTCAGGAAAAGCGTTTTGGGATGCTGATTTCGATTGAATCTTATGATGATCTCCGTTTGATCATCATTGTGTTTTAGTATGTTGGTTTTTATCCGTTGATGTATGTATTGGCGACAGAGTTCTATTTTCGTGATGGCAATGTCGGGTGAAATATTATCGCTCAGGCTAAATTCCGGGAAAAGGTGGATGTCATCGGCATATAGATGGTAGGCCATGGCGCAATGGTGGTTGAGTAGCGACGCGAGAGGAATCATATATGTATATATATATATATATATATATATATATACATACACACACACATATATATATATATATGTATATTGTATATATATATATATACATATATATATACACTATGTATATATACATATATATGCGTATGTACATATATGATTCCTCTCGCTTATATATATATATATACATATATATGCATAATTTTTATATACATATATGATTCCTCTCGCGTATATATATATATATACATATATATATATATATATATGTATATATATATATATATCTACACATATATGTGTGTGTGTGTGTGTGTGTGTGTGTGTGTGTGTGTGTGTGTGTGTGTGTGTGTGTGTGTGTGTGTGTGTGTGTGTGTGTGTGTGTGTGTGTGTGTGTGTGTGTGTGTGTGTGTGTGTGTGTGTGTGTGTGTGTGTGTGTGTTTGTGTGTGTAATGGTCCAAGAATTGACCCGTCGGGACACCGCAGGTCAGTTTGTGAGGTTTAGACTGCTCACCGGCCATCAACACCGTGTATTGTGTTGTAAGTAGGCAACGAATCTTGACAAACAGTGAGCTCAGATCAATTGGCCACACAGTTGCGTTCGTCCATGCACCGAATTACATTGATACGGTAATTCAGCTGTATTGTAACGGCCGTCGGGGCACCTGCTGTGGCTGCTCCAAATGTCGATGACGCTCGGTCTAAGAATCACATCTGTGTGAGCTTGCCCAGCGGCTCGTCTCCATCTGCATTGGAACTGGAAACCAATCAGGTCGACAACTGGAAGTTGTGGAAACAAATGTGGGAAAACTATCTAATCGTGTCTGGACTCGACACTAAGTCTAAGCCAGACATGTGTGACTGCATTTCTTCTACACTATATTGCCTATTATGCTATTAGTATTGGAAAAGATGCACTGTGCGTCTTCAATGGTCTGAACTTGACGGAAGAAGAACGCGTCAAGCCTTCTGAAATCATCAGAAAATTTGACGAACATATATTGGGCGAAGTAAAAGAATTCTTCGAAAGGTATAAGTTTAACAACAGGAATCAAGAAAACGCGTCGTTTGAACAATACTACTCAGTGTTGAAAAATCTAGCAAAAACCTATGAGTTTTGTAACTGTATGCGAAACAAATTGATTGTCGAAAGGATAATCCTCGGTGTAAGGAGTGACAAGATCCGCAACAAACTCATTTTACAATCGAAACATGATCTACCCAAAGCAGTAGACATATGACGGAGCATGCAAGAGGCTGAAGAATAATGCAAAATTCTGAAGAAAAAAACAGAAACAGTGAACCGAGTCGACACCAGATACAAACGCTACACTATGAAGTCGACATTCGGTGGAAGAAAATCTGCTAGTCGGCGAAAATACAAATTCTGCTGTAAAACGCAACCCATGAAGAAAAACTCTGCCCTGCATGGGGAAAGACGTTTGATGCGTGTATGGGCCGAAACCATTTCAAAGGCTCTTCACATTGCCCTAAAACTGTTCACAGTGTACAAGACGGATCAGACTCAGATAGCTCCGGTGCTAACTTTGGTGATAGATGTCAGCTGCGTCACTGCCGATGTACACGCACTCTCCTTATAAGATGGTCCAATTTGTGCAACATGCTGGTCGAAAAGCAGTCAGTGAAGATGTGGTTCAACTGTTAACATACTGCCCAAGAAGTATGTGAAGTAGAAAGATATCCGCCCAGAACTAATCACACTGAAGATGTGGAACAACGTGAAGACTGAGGCTCTCGGCAAATGCCGAGCTAAAACCGTAAATCCTGCTACAGAGGACAAGTTCAAAGTGGACTATGTCATAGTGGATCATGACGAACTGACACCACTACTCAGCCGTAAAGCTGCTGAATGCATGAAGCTCATCACTGTGAACTACGAGAACTTTTAAACTGTACCTTCAGTCTCCAGCTGTAAAGTTGCTCAAGCCCCATGTACTGAAGACTATCCTAAATTGTTCAACGGTAAACTTGGCTCGCTTCCTGGTGGGAAAATTCGTCTTACTCTGGAACAAAATGCTGAACCGGTTGTGAGACCACCTCGTACCCTACCAGAATCACTGAACAGTTCCGTAAAAGATGAGCTAGACCGACTAGAGCACACTGGTATCATAGTCAAAGTGGACCAACCCACTGATTGGGTGAATGAAATGTCTGTGGCCAAGAAACGTTATGGGGCTGTCAGGGTCTGCATTGATCCTAGAGTCCTAGACCTCTCAACCTAGCCCTGAAGCGTGAACACTACAAGCTTCCCGTGCTGGACGACATTCTACAGAAGCTTGTGAACTCCAAGAAATTTGCGGTGTGTGACTTGCAACAAGGATATCTACACTGCGAACTGGATGACGAATCTAGCCTGACTACTTTCGCAACACCGTTTGGGCGGTATCGTTGGCGACGACTACCTTTCGGCTTGAAAGTCAGCAGTGAAGATTTCCAAAAGCATCTGCAACAGGCACTGGAAGGGCTGGAGAATGTCCACTGTGTTGCTGATGATATTATCATCCATGGATCTGATGACTCTGATCTCTGTGTCAAGATCCAGAAGCTGCTCCAAAGATGCAAAGAACATGGAATCAAACTGAACCGTGAGAAATGTCGCTTCAATGAGAATGAAATCCAGTTCTTAGGCCATGTTGTCACAGCTGATGGTCTGAAACCTGATCCATCCAAGGTCGAAGCTGTTCTGAAGATGAAGAGTCCGTGTGACAGGGAAGCTGTGGAGAGGCTAAGAGGTATAGTAACTTACCTGGTGAGATACTTACCCAAGTTGACTGATGTATTCCGTCCCATTGCTGCTCTTGTACAACGAGATGTTGCCTGGATGTGGGGAGATGCTCAGAAGAAAGCTTTCACAACACTGAAACAACTCCTGGCTGAGGCACCCACTCTGGCTTACTTTGACACGAGTAAGCAACTAGTCATTCAGTGTGATGCTAGCAACTATGGCCTGGGATGTGCACTACTTCAGGAAGGAAGACCAATTGCTTACGCCAGTCTTGCATTGACTGACAAATAGACCAGATATGCCATTATAGAGAAATATATGCTGGCCGTCGTTTTTGCTCTTGAGAAGTGGCATCAGTTCACCTATGGTCGCCCCATCCTTGTCTACAGTGACCACAAACCACTTGAGGCAATGACCTCTGTACAGAGCACCCAAACGTCTACAGGGCATGCTCCTATGTGCACTTGCGTATGACAGCTGGACAGGAACAACTGACCACTGAGTTCGAAGCTATCCACGCTGTGAGAACTATCTGCCCATGAAAGAAGATGTTGTCCAAGACATTCGTAATGCCACCGAACAAGATGCCAACCTACAAGTGCTGACAGCTGTCCTACAACATGGCTGGCCCGAGAAACCAGATGTGCCGCCACCTGCCGTGCCTTATTACCACTTCAGAGATGAGTTGGCCGTCGCTAATGAGTTGGTGTTCAGCGGCGAAAGACTTGTGATTCCACAATCCATTATATCACAAATTAAGAGGGATGTTCACCTAGGCCACGTCGGCATTGAAGGATGCCTAAGAAGAGCAAGTGAGTTGGTGTAGTGGCCTGGCATGACTGCAGAAATCAAAGAGTACATCCAAACTTGTGAAGCCTGTCGTGAGTTCGAATGTTCCCAAACTAAGGAAACTCTGATGAGCCATGATGTGCCGGACCGTCCATGGCAGAAGGTCGATGTCGACCTGTCCTCTTACCAAGGAAAGGACTATTTAGTCACCACTGACTACAGATCAAACTTCTGGGAAATAGACTACCTACAAACCACTGGTTACAACGCAGTAATCACAAAGCTCACTTTGCTAGGATGGGAATCCCGGACACTATAATTACTGACAATGGTCCACAGCTGGTGTCAGACGAGTTCACTCATTTCAGTAAGAAATGGGGATTCGAACATGTGACGACAACTCCACACCAGAGTCGCTCAAACGGCAAGATGGAATCATCAGTGAAAGCTGCAAAGAAGATGATCAAGAAAGCGCAATGCGCTGGTGATGACCAATATTTAGCACTGCTGAATATTCGAAACACCCCAACTCAAGGAATTGATAGTAGTCCTCCACACAGGCTACTAGCTAGGCGGACGAAACCAATTTTTTTCCAACAGCTCAAAGTATTCTTGGGTCGCGGCCGTCTATGCAGCAACATGAAACAGGTGTGCTGAAAAGGACACAACGCCGTCAAGCCAAGTACTATAACAAATCTGCTACAGATCTCCCACATCTGCATCAAGGCGATACCGTCCGAATGAAGCCGTTCAAGCTTGGAGTCAAGTCATGGAAGAAAACGAAGGTGGTGAGACGACTGGATGAAAGGTCATATGAAGTTGAAGATAGTGAGGGAACAGTGTACAGGCGCAACCGTGTACACCTAAGAAGAACACGAAACACCACCTCATGTGTTGGTTGAGGAGTCCATGGATATTCCGTCCCAAGATGATCCTCTAATCACTCCAGTTGAACCAATTCGGGCCGACACCGGTTCAAATTCAGCCGAACACACCGGTTGAACAACAACACCAGTGACCAGACAGAACCACACTCTCCAGTATGTCCAACGACACCCAGGGAGTCCGAGAGAACCAACAAGTCCCAGCTACCTAGCAAATACAAGGACTATATTGTATATAAATGAACAGTTGATGATACTTACATGAACATTGATGAGTGCAGACTTGATTGATGCGGACTCGCATGTATGTTAAGTTGTGGATGCTCCATCCATGTGTCCATACAAGGACTATGTTGTCTAAATGTACACCTGATGATACTCACATGAACATGAGTACAGACACGATCGATACAGACACACAAGTGTGTTGACTTGTGGTTGTTCCATCCTATTCCATATGTTCATGTTTGCCATGTTCGCATGAGTATGACATGTTGGCTGGTGCTATTCTCGTAATTGTGCGTTTGTATGTTGACGGTGCCATTTTGGCTTTAGCATGACATCAGGAGTGTTGCTGCTGCAGTGAAACAGAGTGTGCTATGTAGTGTTTAGCGTTAGCCAGAACGTTTTGCGGAATAGTTATGCAGCATTCAGGATTTGGCAATTTTTTTTATTTATATCACTACGACGCATTGAAGCTGATCCATAGACGTAATGCGTGTGTTACTTTAATATATGTTAGTACGTTTTTGGTTAAGTAAATGTTGCTTGTAAAATGGAAGGGGTGAAACAATATCACTTAATGATGTCTCCCCAGAAAGTGAAATAACAAGCTGCTCCCTTGTCGCGGCAGCCACGTTTAATAAAGTTTGGTTTAGCAGAACTATCGTCTCTATACTGCCTGTATATTCTAAGTCCATACGCCCGAGTAAATATCGTAACAGCATATACAGGTTGTTTTCACGCACGCATGTGTGCAATTAACCGGTTTGCCACAATTCTCTCGACTAACTTTGATAAAAAGCACATGCCATTGTTTGAAATAGGCCGATAGGTTTTCAAAATGTCATTATCGAGACTTGCCCTTTTCAGTATAGGTGTGATTACAGAAACTTTCGTTTCATCAGGCATTCCTTCCAGCAAACTCTTGTTGATGTTCACAATAGGCGCAGTCCTGACATCAGAGCACTCTTTTACCAAGTTTGAAGCCATCGGGTCAAGTTTGCAAGTCTTCCATGATGACTTGCTTAGTAGTTGTGTGTGTGTGTGTGTGTGTGTGTGTGTGCGTGTGCGTGTGCGTGTGCGTGTGCGTGCGCGTGCGTGTGCGTGTGCGTGTCTGCGTGTGTGTGTCTGCGTGTGTGTATGTATGTGTGTGTGTTCTTGAACAAAACAATGAATTAATGTGATAAATCAGTAGTCCACACGAATACCAGAAATTAGAGTTCTAGTCAGAGGCCTAATGTAAAAGAAACATTAGATAACATGTACGTCTGCGGCCAATCAAGTAAAGCAATTATGATAGCTGATTGACTGGTAAAGTGGGAAAGACATTAAATAATGAAACGAATACATAGAGAAGATCGGTGCGAGTGGAATAGAAGAAATAAATGTGGAGAGATCATAACACAGCAATAGGCAAACAAAGGAAACGTTCAATGGTGCCATTGGATGGAATGTTGACAAAACAATCCATTTGAATAAGGACATGCCCTGGTAGGGATTTTACGATTGCTGAAACTGCTAAGAAGAACACAAGACTCAATCGCGGCATACAGCAAAGATATATTAGATTGCTTGAAAGCAAGAAGAACCGGATGGAAAAGTGGATGATCTGGTCGAACATGGGAGACCAATCGAGGACCTTTTCAAATAACCAACGTCATGAAGAACAAAACAGAATGCAAAATAGT